>JAULKM010047318.1:0-12893 GCA_032355605.1 Rubia tinctorum
CCCCACCAGCCATACGAAAGAACGTCGTTTTACTTAACAAAACGATGTCGTTTTGATAAGTTAGGAAACAAAAAAAGACAAAATAAGATCAGCTTCTTCCCCGGCCTTCGCGCGGCGACTCGTTGCCGGAATTCGCCCCCTGCAAACGTACGAAGGGGTGGTGGAAACCATGGATTCCGGCAGCTCTTAGCCCTAATTTTCGGGCCGCCGGATCCTAGGGGTGGCGCCAGCACCCCCTAGTTACGCCCCTGCAGATGGATATGGCTCTTGGAGAGGAATATCCTGAGGTGATACCTTGTATTGATGAGAAAGACTCAGTGCAACATTATAGAATAGTGTATGAATGGATTCCTTCTCAATGTGACCAGTGCTCTTTACTGGGGTACAAATCGGAAGACTGTAAGAAGGTGGAGAAAGCTAAAGAGCAGAGGAAAACAATAATCAAGCAAGTTTATGTGCAAAGGAAGACAATTACTCTGGAAAAGGTGCAGGAAAAAGAGGAAAATGAAGAGATGATGATCTGTAATCAACAGGGGGAGATATTTATACAGAGAGAAGAGAAACAATTAATGGAGCAAGATGGATAAGTAGGAGATTTAAAGGTTGTAACAAGGAAAGAAATGCTTCTAAGATATGGGATGGTTGAAGAACCACCTGATCTCGAGGAATAGCAGCATATTAGTGTGGAATGTGAGGGGTGTAATTAGTAAAGAAAAAAAGTGTAAGGATTATTGTGTACATACTAAACAAAGGTACAAAATGAAGGAGATGGAGGTTTGGAGTAGAATGGGAAGATGATGGAAATTAGAATCCAGAGGAGACATTATCAAGGGTGGGAGAATTTGGTTGGGTTGGATACCTGAAATATATGAGGTACAGATCCACAATAAGCACGGTCGGGGGATTGATGATGAGGTTAAAATCAGAGGTTTGGATATGAAATTCTTTATCACTGCGGTCTTTGGAATGAATACTGCAGAAGAGAGAGCAATTATGGAGTTTTCTGAAAGCAATTATGGAGATATTCCCTGGATGATTTTAGGTGATTTTAACTCATCACTCTACCCAGATGACAGAGTTGGTGGAAGCCGTGTGTTGACAACAGAAACAGAAGACTTCCACAACTGTATTACTGAATTGGAGTTACTGGAAATGAAAACATTGAGAGCAAAGTACACTTGGGATAATAGGAAGGAAACAAGAGAGAGAATTTTAAGCAGGATTGATAGGGTTGTGATCAATCAAAAATGGGATGGGATTTTCTTGAATTCTGTATGGAGGGTGGCAAATAACTACATATCTGATCATTTCCCATTACAGGTGCAAGTACTCAAAAGTGATAAAAATTCAAAACCATTTAAGTTCTACAACATGTGGACTCTTTCAGATCAGTTTCAGAGTTTGTTGAAGGCAGTATGGGAGAAAAAGGAATGCAGTACCTTAGATAATCTTCTATACAGGAATTTAAGAAGGCTGCAAAAACCTCAAACAAGAAATAATTCTCAGATATTGAAAAGAGAGCCCTAAATGCAAGACAAGAATGGATTTTTGCTAGTGAAAATTCACAGGAGAATCTAAATTCTGAGGAAGCTCAACAATTTGAAACAGAATAGAGAAGGGAAGCATTGGAAATGGAAAGTGCTGAATATAAATTTTTGAACCAAAGAGCCAAAGTAAAATGGCTAAAGCAGGGGGATAGGCCAACTAGACTCTTTTATGCAAAAATGAAGGAGAGGTAGTACTCTAATCATATTGTATGTGTTGTTGATGGAAGACAGGAATTTGAGGGAAAGGATCTGGAGTAGTACTTGGTGTCAGTATTCAAGCAGTAGTCGGGAGCTAAAGCTAAGCCAACCGAAACAGAAGACAGAAGGAATGATCATGGAAGGTGAGGGATTAACACTGCAGCAACAGATGGATTTGATTGCTCAGATTTCAGAAGATGATATTCAGAAAGCCCTAAAAGGTATCAATTCAAGTAAAAGCCCAGACTATGATGGATTTAGTAGTGGTTTCTTCAAGAAAGCTTGGAATTAAATTGAAAGGACTTTAATAGTGCAATTAACAGTTTTTTTCCAGAGAGGAAGATCTTCCAAAAGAGCCGAGCTGGGTAGTTCTGACACTGATCTCAAAAATTAACCATCCTCAAATAGCTTCTGATATCAGACCTATTACTTGCTGTTCAACTCCATACAAGGTTTAACGGAGATTTTGTGCCACAGACTAGAAACAGTACTTCCTTCCCTGATAAGTAAAAATCAAGGGGCTTTTGTTAAAGGGAGAAATGTTGCTCATGACATCCTTCTTGCACAGGAGTTGGTCCACAAATACAAATTCCAAGGTGTTGTGCGGAATACCGAGAAAGAACAAGCGAAGAAAATAAAAGCAAAAGACAAAACACCAGAATTTACGTGGTTCACCAATTTGGCTACATCCACGGTTGACCAAGATCGGATTCCACTGGAGAGAAAAGGCCAGATTACAGATTTCTAACTCTCTACCAATCCTATCTCTTAGAGTTACAGTAAAAGAACGAGGCACTATATATAGACCCCCGTACCAACCTGTCGAAGTGACTAATACGTATTCAATGTATACCAACAAAGTCTCTCACCCATACCCTCATCAGTCGGTAGTTTGTAAAATACAGCTTAATAAGTTATGCAACATATCCTTGTTCGAACACAAGTTGGAAGCTACAGTCCAAGCCCGCAAATGAAAATCATAAACAACGGATGGATCGCTATATAATCTATAAGCTAAAGTCGTCTTACCAATTCCACCCATCCCAATCGCGAAAATTAGCTCCAGCTTCTGCCTCCCTCCAATCACTTTATCAAGAAATTCTCTCATCTCATCATTGAGGCCAATCACCATCTCCTCCTTTACAGAAGCATTATTTTGAGTCAGTAAATTTACAGAGGCAGAGTTTCCACCTTCATTGTGATCACCACAATCCAAAACATAAGAGAGTCCTTCCTCAGCAGATTCAATCTTTTTCACCAGATTGTCAACCATCCAAAAATGCCCCGCCAAGTCCACTTTTTCTCCAAACATCCATTTTGTATTCAAAATGCTGAAATGATCATCTCTCACACGCCCACGGTATACTGATGACGAGGTTTCAACAACAGCTTCACTCCCGCGACCATCCTTTTAAACCTTCAACACCTTTCGTGCAACATATATGACACTCATCATCAAATGATTAAGCATCGAGTATCCCTTCAAGAAAGAAAATACACTGTGATCTGATACAAATACAACCAAAGCAGATGAGTGTTCATAACCACCACCAGAAGAATTTCCTCCTGCACTGGTTTCATTGTTGTAGATGGCAACTCATGTGCCGGTAAAAAAAGAGCCAACGGCAGTTTGGTGGTCATTAACCGAAGATGCAACCTCAAGAAGTAATTCTGTGACAGCAGGAAGCTCATGAACAGATGTTTCTCGGACCTTTTTAAGGAAAAACATCATGAACTTGAGATGATGGTGCAGTACTACATAACCCAACATCTCCGGTTCTGACATCACATCTGCGGCATTCTGGCCTTGTAGCAAATCCAGGAGAATTTTCTTTGTTTGGTGCTACAGTAGCATTGATTGGATGCAAATGGTGAGAACACATTCAGCGAATGCGTCCTCAGTTTTTTAAATTTTATTGCTGAGGAAGACGCATTTACCAAATGCGTTTTCAAGTTTTTTTTCTTGCCATATTTTGAAGACGCATTCAAAGAATGCGTCTTTTGGGTTTTGAAATTATTTTTTCCGGTGAATTATTGAAGATGCATTTGGTAAATCTGTCTTCCTCGTTTTTTTACTGAATTCCTAACAACGCATTTGGCAAATGCGTTGTTTCATCTGGGTTTAAAGACAAAGAACAGGGCAAAGCTGCTCCATTTTTTCGTCGTTCGTCCATTTCAATTCCGGCCTCTTTCCGGTCATTTTCACCCCATTTCAGCGACGGCCAGCAGCTCCCCTATTACCTCAGCCTGCAAGACCGGTAATTGAGCTCCAAAAACTTTGGCAAATAGACCCATAACCAAGGTTCGTTGAATGTTTAGATCTTTGGATTATTTGTTGACGTTTTGGCCCTTTTTTGTGTTGTGTAACTCATCATCTTCTTGGGCTACAACTTGCATTGGGTTCGGCTACACCATTTGTGGTCGAAATGGAGGTGGTGGAGCTGCATGTGTACTACACGCACTGACTAAGAAGCTGAGCGTGAGTATCACACGCCACCGGCATAGAGGTGCATGAATTTCACATGCCACCACCGACGGAGGTGCGTGGTCGGAGATTGCTCGACTAGTTTTTCGGTATATTTTTCGATGAGTAATATGCACTATACGAAATGAATTTTTTTTAAAGAACAATTTGTGAAATACGTTGTATATATTGTATAAAATTTATTGTAATTTAAATTTATTGTAATTTAAATTTGTTGTATGGATGAATGAAAATGTTTTCAGTAATATATTGTATGACATATTGTAGGGAAATTGTTATTGGGTTTCTGAAAATGTATGCATAATCTAATAGAGTTATTATTGGATATAATTTGATTTTTTTGGAGTTAATTTCACACGATTGTAGAAATTATTTTTTCCGACTGATGTCGATGTTTAAAAAGTCGTTATGGTAATCAATGAATTGATGTTGTTGAATGATAAAATCTGTGTGAAATGCATGGTAATCGTTAATGAAATTTGGTTATCATTTTCAAATTTATTGATATTTTCATTGGTACCAGTGTAGGAAACGTTGAGGTGCGATATTCGGGAAATTGTTACCGTTCTCAGCAGGAACACATCATCTTTGTTGAAGGTATGTTTTTTTTGAAGGAGTCGTAATTTAGACATTTTAGATGAATAATTGTTGATGTAATACGGAATATGTTTACATGTTATGAATGATGTCTTGCGATTGAGATTGTACTATTTTTATGATGAGCATGTGAGAAATATGTTTTAATATGATGTTCGGGGCGTTGCAGTTGCAGGATGATTTTGTTGATGTACTTGTTTAGAGAGGGTGTGATTAAGTATGATGTGAATGTGGGTGTGTACTATGATCCTCCCGTAGATGAGAAATATCTGACCATAAAGCAGAGGTTAAGTCACTCTCAATTAGTTGAATTAATAGTGAGACTGCTAGGCATTCAATGTGAGGGGTTTCTTGTGAGAATCTTTTATCGTTGCCCTGAAATGATTGGTTCTTGTATATATTATCGATGTTATGAAGTGGAAGATGACTTGTCGATGGAGACCTTCTTCGATATTGTTCATAGAATGTCCCTGTCGTTAGCAGATCTTTACATTCAGCTAGACAGGATTGAGACCAACTTTGAACGTCCAAGTGATGTTAGGCCGGGCACGTTCATGTCGTTGTTGAGCAATGTTCATAACAATACCTCAATAACCTGCCCTCCCTTCCCAACACCTGAATATTGCCAAGGTTTTGGAGAATCTCATGTTCTTGGTGAGTCGAGTCAACCTACAACGTATGTCCAGCTAGGCAGCCCTCAACCGTCCACAAGTGTTGGTCCACATGGGTGTTATCATTAACAATTCAATGTTTTCGACAATGAGTACGTAGGTGAAATTACCGAGCATGGTTCCGGTGGTGGCGGTGGTGACCTTGTTGTAGGCCAGATTGATGTTGATAAAGAGGAAGGTGAAGGTGGGGATTTTAAAGGAGATAGTGAAGACGATCATTCCTTATCAGCTGATTCTAATCTAAGGGATGATGATCGCTTACTGGTGTACACGAACAGTGTTTTCACTGCATTCCATTAAATGTGGAATCCTAATACCAGGGTATTCTTTAGGGATTACGGTGGTCCTGATGAAGTTGGGTATAACCCGACTGATTGTGGTAGAATACTTCCTAATTATGTTCAAGCGACAGGAGAAGTTGATTTGGGTATGATATTTCGGACTAAGCCAGAATTGGTGGAGGCAATATCTAGGTGGAGTTCGAAGATGAACAGGGAATACCGGGTTGTAGAGAGCAAGTCGCGTACATAGTATGTAAAATGTAAGGAAGTTGTCGAAGGAAGTTGTTCTTGAATTTTCAGAGTCAGCATGAAGTTTTCTCACGGGATGTGGGAGATCACCAAATGGGCAAGCAGTCATTCTTGCATTGGTGCTGGCTGATCAGATGGTAACACTAATGTGACATCGTTGATGATCGCTCGTTCCATTCGATATCAGATTGAGACCAACCCCTCCTTCACGGTCAATGATGTTATAGAGCATGTGCGTAAGGAGTTAAAAGTGACCATTTCGTTCAAGAAGGCTTGGTACGGTCGACGAAAGGCTATTGATTTGGCCTTTGGAACCTGGGAAGAATCCTTTGAGAGATATCCCACATTTATGGATGAGTTGGTCAGAGCTAATCCATCCATAGTTGATTGGGCAGACGTACCTGATAGAGTTCATGGTCACGGGTGTATAAAGTTCAAGTTTGTGTTTTGGGCATTTGGTCAGGCTTTCGAAGCCTTTCGCCAATGCAGGCTAGTGATCAGTGTGGATGTTACTTTTCTGAAAGGAGCGTACAATTCCACGATGCTAGTTCTATTGTTCACGATGCAAATGATTATGTATTGCCCATCGTCTAAGCAATAGTAGATGCCGAGACAAATGAGAGCTGGCATTGGTTCATGCTGAAGTTGCGACACCATGTGGTAGGTAATGATTCCAGGTCCATATGTGTTATATATGACCGTCATTCGGGGATCCTGAAAGTAATGGCACACACAGATGGGTGGATGGAGCCGGTCGGAAACCATCTGTTTGTTTTAGGCATTTTCAATCCAACTTCCTCAGTGCAGAAGGTGGGAATTTTTAAAATGAGCATCTGAAGACCCAGGTGTGGCAGCTTGGTAGTGCTAGACAGGAACGGAAGTGGCATGAGTACAAGGAGGAGTTGAAGGAGCTCGAACCTGCTGTATGGAAATGGTTGAAAGAACATGACAGGAGTAAGTGGTGTCTCGCTTTCGATGGAACCTGTCGATGGGGGGTATTCTTCCAACCAACATGTCGGAGAGCTACAACAATTGTTTGAGGCGCGCAAGCATTTACCGATAACTGCTTGCATTAACGCAACTTTCGAACGAACAGTCGAAATGTTTCCTCAGAGGTTAGCGGAGGCGACTAACTGGAGGTACACTTACATTACACAAGTTTATCTATATATGCACTGACCGTAGAATTAAACAATTCTAAATTATGGTTATTTTGCAGTTATGTTTTTCCCAGCTGAATATAGACGAAGTTCGAGAAGAAAACCGGAAGGGGGCAGGGACATGTTTTCAATGTGTACGATCGTAATTTACATATTTCTAATGTTGTGATAAGTACCTTTGACGATGGTGTGGGTGAACGACACTACACCGTGAAATACTTGAAGAAACAGTGTAGCTGTCGAGAGTGGCAAATTTTCAGGATGCCTTGTTCCCATGCCTTGTTGTTTACAGGAAAAGGTGTGATGATCCCAAAAACCTATGTGATAAGGCCTATCATACGAAAACCTTCGTATCACAATATAGTTTGAGTTTCATGCCTATTCGAGATCTTTCATTGTGGCAACCCACGAACTGGAGGTTAGTCCCTGATATCGGACAGTTTTGCAATTGGAGACGAGGCTAATTTGTGGAGAGAATGATAAGGAATAATATGGATGAAAGAGTACCTGGTGATCACAGAGGGGTCCGTGGGCGGAGTCCTGCATAGGTTACTGTTTGTAGTGCTGAGTTACTTATCATGTTTATTTATGACTTTTTCTGGAAATGCTTAGTTTTTAATGCCAGGGAGCTATGTATATTGTGAAACTTGAACTTTTATGTTATATTATATTATGATGTTAATTTAAAGCTTAAGATACTGTTGGCCGCTAAATGTCTGATAAATCAGATGGGATGGATTGATATAACCTATTTTTTTGCTGCAAAATATTCTGCTATTCTATGCTATGTGTTTCATTGACAGATGATCAGTATTTCATTTTATTCAGGGATACACCATGGACCATCCCGGACCAATCGACGAGGATTTCCTCTATCTATACATGGAGCATCGTGCACGGGCGATATACAAAAGTGACTTGGAGGATACGGCCTTGCAGGTCAGACGCTATGATGGGGACCGTTGGGATGTTGAGATCCCCGAGGGCGTTATGCGTTACGTTCCTGCGGTGGGATTCCAGGGCTTTCTGGATTCAGCGGCAATCCACATTGACCATTCGCTTATCATAGTCTTGGTCCAGCGCTGGAGACCAGAGACCCACATATTTCATCTTCCAGTGGGTGAGACAACTATTACGTTGTAGGATGTGGGTGTGCTTTGGGGTCTACCGATCGATGGTTTGCCATCACGGGTCTTGATAGGAGAAGGTCCCCCACTGAGTGGAAGATCATTTGCACTGACTTCTTAGGGACAAAACCCCCATGGATGCCATCAACGGGGGTCATATAAAAGCCTCCTGGGTAGGTAACGTGTTGTACAGTCCACTTCCTACTGAAGCCACAGACGTTGATTGTCAGCAGCGGGTGAGGGTATTCAATTTACTCTTGGTTGGTGGAATCCTTACGTCTGAAACATCGGGGTATCAAATCCCTCTCCTGTACTTGTCTCCGATCATGGACTTAAACGCTGCATGACAATTTAGTTGGGGGAGTGCCATTCTGGTGCACTTGTACATGATTTTATGTGACACCGCAATTCCCCAGACGAAATCCATATCCTGGCCACTTGCCCTCCTATTAGGTAAACTTGCTATTTGAACTTTTTAGTTTTTCATATTTTCATGCTAAACGCTCACCATTATAATTCCGTGCCTCTTATTCCTTGCTAGTTGTGGGCGTGGGAGTGAATCCTGACCATTCGTCTAGCCGAACGACTTCCGTTGACCGACAATATGAGTGTTGTTGGGTCCAGGTTTGTATTGAATAACTTAAAACAAACTATTCACATTTTTTCTTAACAAACGGTAAATAATGTTCTTCAATCAGTCCTGCGCAGGTGGAGAGCCCGTTATGTTTTATCACGATCATCAATGCATGTGCTTACAGTGTACCGTGATCAGTTGACAACTCTCCACGACAGTCAAGTATACAAAATTTTGATCTCCATTACTTCTTTCAGGCATGGAAAATTTATTTCTTTTCAGATTAGTTAAAACTTGTTCATTTTTTAAGTTCATTTGGCAGCCTTACTCGGAAGATGTCATGCAACATCTCCCGCCATATTGTAAAGCCGGTATGAACAACTGGCTATTGACTATCAACCTCATTTGCTAGCACATGGTCGAAGGTCATCATGTTCACCGGCTACTCAAGAAATTTGGCTTCATCCAACCAGTACCTGTGCAGTTGGTCCTGAAGGAGGTACACAAAACTCTACATTCAAGAGACAGTCAGGGGAGGTCCAATGTGGATTGGTAAATTTTACTGAGCAGGCCTGTTCAAGCGTGGGAGCATCAGGAAGACTACGTAGCCTCGATTCTCGGAGTAGCTGATCCATATACACCGGATCGGGAATACATGGAGTTGTATCTCCCCAGCACAGTGAGAATGATTGACCGGCCAGGAAAGTGCCCAGCGGTTACAGAAGGATTTCACAGAGATGGGGCAGCCTTGAAGTATATGGTATTCATTAGTTTTGTCTAATAACATTTTATAAATCATTTTCAATTTCTTCATTTCGTTGTATCTAACATGTTTATCTGATTTGTGTGGATGCAAGTTATGTCCAGGGTGCGGCTCAGGAACAAAATTAATTTGGATGCATGTCTCCCACCTTACGCAGACGTTATCAGGGACACCCTTGAAGATGCCATGGGTACCCTAGCATATGCACATGACCCCTCCAGAGTGCGTTACTATCAGCCACATCTGCAAGCCGATGGACCTCCCCCTGGTGTCAAGTATAATGAAATCAGAAGCCACCATCATGCTCCCCCTGGCAGACAGGGTGGTTGCCGATGGCACCCTACAAGACCTACTCCTGACATTGGTTCCTCCCAGGACGGACCTTCACATTCTAGTCCAGCCGACAGAGGACCATCAGATGCTGGACCCTCACACTCCACCACATCTCCGATTCATTCTGCTACATATCTTAGTCCAGCTTGTAGTTATGCGCATTTGTCTCTGACTGCTCCATTCCATACAGCTAGCGGTCCTCAAGTGCAACATCATTTCAATGATGAAGCTGAAGACGATATGGAGGAGGACTTAACGGAGGGAATTCAGGATGAAGACTTAGCAGCGTCTACTCATGTGCCTGTAAGAAGACGTACATCCCGCACCATACGCATGCCGCCATGCGGAACAGGTGGAAAACTTTGCTGAGTGCGTCATTGGTGCAGTTGAGGCCCGTTCAACTAAATTTTATTAATAATACGTACATTTCTACCAAACCATATGAGAATTTATTGATATTTTGTTATTCTTATTGTCCTCAAATTAAATAAACATTGAATATGACTATTATTCTATTTCTTACATTGAAAATAATAATTAGGGAGTAATAGATAATTTTTAAAAGAAAATAATACTATGCTATTCGAAATAAAATAATACTTGGTTATTCAAGAAATGATTAATTCATTAATCCTTTGAAAAACATACACACATATATATATTAAAATTTTCTCATACAAAATTACCCGAATTATAAGAAAAATACAAACAAAAAACCTGAACTTTGTTCTTTTGTATTTTTAATTTTTTGGAAAAATAAATAAATTTTTTTAAAAAAATTATTAAAATTATAGGACGTATTATGCATCCACTTATTTTTTAAAATTTTTTGGAAAATAAAATTAATTTTAAAATAATAATTAAAACTTACAAGACGCATTTCAAGAATGTGTCCTCCTCATTTAAAAAAAATATCCGAAAATTTAATGAATTTAAAATTTTTAATTTAACGTAGAGGACGCCTCTCAATTTTTTTAAATTTTTTTAAAATTTCAGATATAATAAATAAATAAAACCCCATGAGGACGCCTCTCAATTTTTTTCCGAATGCGTCCTCCCTATTTATTTCCACTTTTAAAGACAACCCTATAGAGTATCCAATATTCTCCTATCATCACCCTTACAAGCAAGAACTCGCAAATCCAGATTCTCCAGTGCAAATTCAACAACTGTGTGACCCTTGCAGAGTTGTCCTTAACAATCAATTTTTGAACTAGGCATTCTCTCTCGAAAATTAATTTGATCAAGGAGAACTAGAAAATTTTCTTGTTAATGCTTTAGTCTACGTTCAAACAATCAAAGGAATGATAAACTTTTGTTAAATAAAAAATGGTCTACAAATCAAAGCATTCTAATTGTTTATTAGATTGCACATTGCCTCAAGCTAATGTTTTAACTTTCTGCAAGTCAGTGATTAACAGGATTTCCTCACTATAGTTCAATGTATTTAGAAATTGACTTAACATCACCGGTACATAAAATGACCCGTAACATCGTTGGAAGGTGGTTCACGGCAAAATTGTAAAAATCGGCGTGAAAACCAATCCGGTTTAAAGGGCAGTTTAGTTCCGACCTCTAGTCCCTTTATTAATTGTTGGAGAAGATGATGTAATAATGAATTTCAATGGAACATAAAAATCGCGCTTGGATAATAGTGGTGAAAACTTTCTTGGATATTGATGTGAGTCGCGTTAGGTACGTTTTCCTTAAAAGGTAATCCGACCCTATTACAGCATGAGTTACACGAATTCTCTTCGAGAATATAACAATTGAGAATCCCTCCTGTTCTAGGCTTGAATCAAGAGAAAATTTTGAATAACCGTACTTTTGGTTGCTCCATATGCCTGGAAAATCTTGTCTTTTCCCAGGCTATGTTTGTGTTTTCTGTATTTGTGTGTACATTTTCCACTTTCCTGTATCATGCATGCGTACACATATATACAGAGAGCAAATTTCATAAAATGATACAACTTTTCATTATTCTACGAAAAGTCACTTAGTTAAAATTCTAAAACAGTACATCTTTATCATTCTTAATCCATCCTCATCCTTTCAATCAAGGATTTAGACACTATACACTATCACCATCAGAATTATAACAAACTCTGAAATGATATATATTTCCACACTCCATGACAAGTTATGTTAGTCCATCACCAACACAATTAATCTTTATCATATCAACTGTAAACTCGTAGATAATTTATACAAGTGTGGACACTGCACCACCAAACTTGTTTTAACGTCCCAAGTACACAACTATTCGAATCCAATTATAGTTAAATAGCTTAGTGTTTCATAAAACACCAACATTATTTTCTTCCCAATTATCTCCTTCGAAATTGAAATGGTCTCCGGTAGGAAGGTCTAAACTTTAGGGAAGGTCACATATGCAATTCTATTTAAATTCTAGCTCCACTGACCTATCTCCAAAATTTATAAAGACCCGTCTCAAATAATTTTACAGGATTTTTTTGTTCAACATTTTCCCATCATTTTCCCGTCATCTTCAATCTGCAAAAATAAAAATTAAAAATATTTAAAAAGGCAAAAAATCAAAATGATCACCAAACTGAAAATCATAAACATCAACTACAACTAGAAAAATATCAACGAAAAATTATATACATCGACTTAAAATTGCAGCAAAAAATATGTAAAAAAATATAAATCACCATATTTTTTTTAAAAAATCGACTACGTACAGCTAGGGGTGGGCGTCGGGTCGGGTTGTTCGGGTTTCGGGTTATTCGGTTCGGCTTATTCGGTTTTGCCTCTAAAAAAGCCAAAACCGAATCCGACCCGAATAACCCGAATAAACCGAATAAACTGAACCGAATTTCAAATTCGGTTTCGGTTCGAATTCGGATCTAATCCGAATAAACCGAATTTGGATTTCAGATTTTAA
>JAULKM010047347.1:0-12893 GCA_032355605.1 Rubia tinctorum
TTGGGTGGCAGGGCTACGGTGGAGGAGATCGGGAGGCAGGGCTAGGGCGGAGGAGATCAGGAGGGGTGGCAGCGGGAGGAGATCGGGAGGCGGCGCTTGGGAGGAGGAGATCGGGAGGGGTTGCAGTGGGAGGGGGTGTGTCGCGGTCCCGACGGAGCAACAGTTATAAAGAAGAAGATTAAGGGTATTTTAGTTATCAATTTTTTAACTTCTTAGTCAAGGGTATTTTCGTCATTTCATTTCTTATCATTACCGGAATTTCATGGGTCAACGCCGGAATTAGAGAGTTTGGTTACATTGGCACAAATATTTTGAAAGTTAGGGTTAGATTGACACACATAATCATTAGTTAGGGTTAAATTGACACTTTCTCAGATTGCAAGATTATATTGACGCGCATTTTTAATCTAAAGTTAGAGTTATAAATGTAGTTATCCCAAAAAAATAAGCATGACATTAGTAAAAAAAATAGTAAAAGAAAATGCATGACACTATGACAATGAAAAATATACTCCCTCCTATTTTTATTTATTCTGACACTCTTTAAGTATAACTATTTAGATAACGCGCGGTGGGTTGGATTATGAATTGTACTACGATTTTATGGCACTTTGTTTTAAACTTTATTTGATGATAAATAAGAAAGAAGTGAAGTTTTGAGATGAGGTAAACTATAAAACAAAGACAATTTTATTTCTAAATTTGTTGTTAAAAGTCATGTAAACAAACATATAATTACAAAGTCGCAGCAATGTGTGGCTAATTTCTAAAAAAAAGAACAATCAGCCTTCTCATCAAGAATTTTACATTCATCTGCATTCTGCATGAGAGAGAGAGAGAGAGAGTTTTGTCATATTGCACAAGTTTCTATAGAGGAGAGGTAAGGTAACAATTTTATTTTATTTTTCATTTTCAAATATATAGTTCCAACTGTGAGTTACTGCAACAAAGATGAATCAATATGGCAGAGAGTGATTACAACAACACGATATATAAATCAACATCAACTATCGACATGTATTCCACCACACATAACTGAGCCAACATACCATCAAACTCTAATCCCTTGAAACCAGGGCTCAGACATTTAAAGGAGATGCATCACCTAACAAACCAACCAGCCTGCCATAGAGAAACGTAATTTATGAAGCCACAAAACTGACCAGAGGACAGAAAGGAAGTTCATCTAAAAAAATCAGAAAAGTACAACCTGGTTGGTTAGGCCAACTGTGAGGGGGTTTAGAGGATAGGAGAACATAGCCCTCCTTCACAATTAATAAGAGCACCATTCTTTACTAGTGATTTGTGAGTGTTACAAAAGAGTAAGCATGTTAAAGAAAATGACGACCATCAATCAACACACTCACAATTTTTCAACTATAATGACAATTGCAGCAATGACCTACCAAAAGAAACGTGGAATGATACATATCAAATTTGACAATTTAAGTTAGTGAACCTACAAACTGCAGTGTTTCGACTTTGTTCAATTTAGTTGTAGCCAAGCATCCTCTCCACAAAAACACCACCACTCTCTTCCTCGCACCTAAGAACTAATCCAACCACCACTATAAAAGAAATAGACACACTCCACATCCATTCCCAACTGCACTAAAATCATTCCATTGTGCAATAAAATCAAGCAAATTCTAATCCAACACTTTCCACAATATTAACACAAATGTATTTTTAAAAAGAAAAGGCACTAAACTCACATTATATCCACTGCAAAATTAATTAAACAGAAAATCAGTAACATAACTATATTGTGCAAGAAGCGAGATATTACCCTAAGAAAATGAAGCAAAATGAAATGCTAGTAGGTTGTGAAAATGATTTATCTTGCAAAATGCATTGTACATGAAAATGGTTGTAAATGTTTCTTGGATTGTATTATACTTTGCTCACAATCCAACCTGAAAATGAAATGCTCTTGATTTCACATTATATATTAAAATTATATTTTATCTTGCATAATACATTAAAATAGTGTGAAATCAAGAGAAATAATATAGTACCCAAAACTCCCAACATAATCACAGGTCATATAAGAGCAGGTTAGTTTACTGGTAATGAACACAAAAGGAAACAAATCACCCGGTAACTCAGTCTTTAGTAGATGGCTTCAAAGCATCATCTCTGTTTTTCAATATATGCAAGATCTACCTCTTTAAAGTACTATCCTTGCTATAAATTTCATCATTATCTTTACTATCTTTTGTTTTTGATCCTCCATTTCTTTTCTTAGAATTGTTTCCAGGAGTAGCACCATCAGTTGTCTTCTTACTTGACCAAAAAAAGGAGGGGGAAACAAAAGTAAACAACTGATAGAAGGGGGAAATCAGGAACAAAATTTTGGCAAAGCACTACTAAAAATATATTGTTCCAAATCAAGTAACTAAACATCTTCAACAAACTAACCTGCTCATTATGCTACTGGAGTCTCTACATAAGTCATGCCAACATTGAAACCCTCTACTTTTACCAAAACCAGCAATGCACGGAGACCATAATGCCATTGCTGCAACCATTTCTAAAAGTCTTATTATCTAAGTAGGGGTGGTGGAACATCTGTTGGCATGCCTAATACTAAAACCCTCGCCAATGTATCGTAGGGGTGGTGTCGGTGGTCCCTCGCTACCCTCCGTTCCACCCTAAGTAGCTCAATTTTCTCATGCCATGAAATGCGAAATCAACTATAGAATCAAAAAGAAAAAAACAAAGAGGAACACTTAGAAAAATTACCTCCACTGTTAGGGACAATAGAAGACGGATACATGCCAATATTCTCATTGTCAATGAAGTTATCCTCATGTTCATCTTCAAAATCGTAATGAAGATCATCTAATTCACTTTTGGATCTAACATATTCCCCATCACAATCTCTAAATTTCACGATCGGGGAAACTCTAAAATATAGATTAGCCACATTTACGGTGGAAGGGAAAACAAAGGTCAATGACTTCGAGAGCAAGTTAGCAGAGTCAGCCAAGCAGTTGTCACCACCTACCTACCACCATCATACTGACACTGCCACCATCACGTACATACCCCTCTCAATATCGCCCTGCTACACAAAAATCTACAATTAGAATTCGACAGAACTCAAAGTGCATGCTTGATTTGGGGATTCTTGGTAATGTAGAGAGAAGTAAAATCAGAGAAAATACGCAAGGGAACTCTTTTGCGAGGCAAGGTCTAGGTCTGTAAAGCACATGGGTAGGGACATCAGAAGGGGGAAAATAACACCACACACTACGCAGGGAAATGTCTGGAATACCCTCAGACGACCATTTTGTCAACCATGGGATGGGAGGATTTCTTTTAAAGAGTGTCGGGAGAAGAAAGAAAAACTTAGTTGAATGTCCCTCATTCATTTTAAACTTCTACTACATTCATTTTAAACTTTACCATTCATTTAGCATTTCATAAATTTTTGTGCCAAAATTAGATGTGTCATTATAATTTGAACATATGGAGTAACAAACAGATGGAGATTTAACATTTCACTGGATTTTAACAGATTCAAATTGTGGTGTCTCCTACATTAGTTCTACCTGTAGAGTAGAATATTTATATGTAATTTAGTTGTTTGTATGTAATTTTCAGGAAAAAGAAAAGAAAAAGAAGAAGTAAGTATTAGGACTAGAGATATAAATCTTTGTTTGAGCTATACTCATTCGAAATATATTGAGATCGATCAATAAGTATAATTGACATCTAACCTAACTAACCTTTGGTGATAACTAACATATTGCAAGGATAACTAAATTACACTGGGGAAAGTGGCGAATTTGGGAGAACGCTGGAGAAAGTGGGATAGCAGAGGAGGACGTCGGTCAGAGGGAGAATAGGCGGAGGCAGAAGGGAGGGGAGGGGAGTGTTGGTGGAGACAAAAGTGGTGGCAGAGGCGGAAGTGGTGGCAGAATGTGAGATGAAGAGTGGTGGCGGAATGTGGGAAGTGGCGGTGCAAGGAGCAGAAAACTCGCCGTTCTGGAAAAGAAGAAAAAAAGTGTGTAAGGTTTGTGGAAATGGTTGTGTAGAGTTTGTAAAATTTCGAGTTTGTGAGGGTAATATTGTGTTTTAGTATGCTAAATATTTCCTCAATATGAAAGTGTGCAGAATTGTTTGGGACAACCCAAAAAGGAAAGTGTGTAAAATCGGGTGGGACGGAGGGAGTAGTTGAATTCTAAGTTGATCAAAAATCATTTAATTTCATTAATTGATCAAGTAATTAATATATTAATTAATTAAATAAATAATAATGGTGATGAGATTCTTGTTTAGTGGTTTTTCTTAATGAAAATGATGATTGATGAAGGTCAATTCAGTTAAATTTTAGATGAATATTAGTTTAATATGATCTCCCGATGTAAGGTGTGCATACTGCAAGTATTGGTGATATGGTAATGCAACTCTGAGTCTCTCTCCTCCTCGAGTAAGGCAGAATTGATTTCGTTCGAAATCACTTTAATGTCGTAGTCTTCTTCAACTTCACGAAGGATTTATGATTATGCATTTATACTCCATTTTTTTCCAGCTCGTGTCTCTGTTGTCTCGCCAATTCGGGAGTCAGTGGAGGTGCACATAGGTGATGCAGATTAAGGATAAGAAGAAGGGAAAATGAAGGTTTTTTTAAATGAAGTTTTTGGTACTTGTTCCGTTTTGTTGTATATGCCAACATAGTATTAGGCTCTTAGATTTTTGGTTTAGATTAAAACTAACTTAAAGTAAGAATGAAAGTGATTGAGTGCAAGGAAAAAAGGAAAAAGTTTATGGGATTTGGGGTATTTCAGCCCCCAAATATTACAAATTTTTTCCTTTCAAAGGTGATGCAGATTAAGGATAAGAAGAAGGAAAAATGAAGGTTTTTTAAAATGAAGTTTTTGGTACTCCTTCCCTTTTGTTGTGTATGCCAGGATAGTGTTAGGCTCTTAGATTTTTGGTTTAGATTAGAACTAACTTAAAGCAAGAATGAAAGTGATTGAGTGTAAGGAAAAAAGGAAAAAGTTTATGGGATTTGGGGTATTTTAGCCCCCAACTATTACTAATTTTTCCTTTCTCAAAAGAAGATATTATATATAATTCCGGATCCTTAAATAGTTCAAAGAGTTGTTTGACCGTCACTTAGCTCTTTTAAAAGATCGAAAAGAAAAATGGAAGATAAGGATAAAAGTGTTCTTGTAAAATTGGACATGTGACGATTTTTAAAGTTAGTTAAGAACCTGATTTTTTTTAAAATGTTAAGAGTATTTTTTTTGTGACAATCCGAAAAATATATATTAAATTATGTAAGGTCAATAAAACAATTTAACAATTTAGTACGTGTCCCAAGCAGACCCGGCCCAACAGATGAAGCACATGAAGCATTTGCTTCAGGCCCCCAAATTTTGCTATTTTTTGGGGCCCCATTTTTGAATAAAAATCCTATTATATATAAATAATAAAGGTGTGTAAAATGAAAAAGGAAATTAATGAATCTGAATTTAAAATGAAAGGGAAGACCCAACCCAAACTCCAAAGTTCCTTTGCCTAATTGCCTTTGCTCTGCGCACAAGGACATGGATGGTTATCCAAATGTTTTGATTGCTTATAAGATACTACTCACTATACCCGCGACTGTTGCTTTCACTGGAAGAATTTTTTCCAATTTGAAGTTGATTAAGTCGTACCTTCGCTCTACTATGTCGCAAGATATATTGAGTGGACTAACTACTCTATTTGTTGAGCGTGATTTGGTTAAAGAGCTTGATTATAGAAGTCTGATTGGTGAATTTGTTTCTAAGAAAACACGTAGAGTTGTATTAAATAATTGAAAATATTGTATTTTATTAAGTTTAATATATTTCGTAAAATTAACTATGTTTTGATTATTTACGAGGCCCCATTTTATCGTTCGCTTCAGGCCACTAAAATATTAGGGCCGGCCCTGGTCCCAAACTATTACAAATACAGATATCAACTGTAAGTAATAAAAGAAAAGGTAAGAGTAGAATTCGTGTGGGAAAAAATAGTTTGCATAACATGCTCAAGGTATATAGCAACATATTTCAAATTTTGATTACACACGACTACACGAGGATTTACAAGTTATTTTTGCTCTCAGATCAGAGACAGGTTTGTTTCCCATCATTTTCTGGACAAAATGGTGAACATGCTCAAGGTATACTCATCTTTGACACAATTAAACAAAATTTTGCAAATGCGCCAAAAAATACCCCATGCAATGTGAACAGATACTAGCCAATATAACAGCCGTTGCAGTATTGATCATGCTAACACAAATCACTCGATGAATTGCAGCAATGGGGACTAATGATGGCTGTGATTTCTTCTGTGGATGCTCATGAACTTCGCTATAAACTCTGCAACGCGACAGGTCAGAAAGTCACTGAATTAGATGGCATTCAATACATCTATTTTTGCTGAAAATGATCATAGTTAAGAATGATGAATGATTGCCTTCTAGCTTCAGTAAAGAACTTGTTCCTGGAGGAAGTCTCTTCTCCTGCAGATGAACTCGAGTTAAAGTTTACTTGAAAGGCCACATTTCTGAGAGAATGTTAAAGAACTTACATAATACGCGTGCCAATAGTATAATTCCCTTTGCGAACTCGCAGCAACTCCCTTGAGGAATTGTTTGACAAGTTTCTGAATTTATATGGTAAAACAAGAAAGCGATGTCAGAGAGGTGAAAATTATTATTAACAAGGGTTAATAGCTAGCTGATTACCAAAAGAATCAGTTTTGGGGGGACGAAGTCCTGAAGCAGTGTCTGAATTTTCCCGCGAACCAAGAACAATCTGATAAAACGGGCAAAATCAGCATCTTTCTTCAATATTCAAACTGTTTCTGATTAGTTCATTGAGAAACATAAAGCCTTTACCTGTTATTTGATGGATCAGAAAGTATTCCTGCAGCGAGTTCCTCAAGAACCTCTTCCCATCCTACTGGGATTGGTTGATCATCAACAAAAGGATAACTGTACAAGGTTTGGTTCAGAAGTAAGTTTACTACTAAGATAACCTTATTCATCTCAAACTGGCTATAAGTCTGTATCCTTACTTGTTTGCTCTGCATGCTTCGAGAGCCATGATTGCCCTCCTTAAATTTCCTTTCGATTTGTTGGCAACTCTAGTTGCGAAGCTCATGGACAGTTCAAAGTGTTCTTTGTCAGCTATCTGAATCAGAACTTCCCTAATCTAAGAAATCGAGACAGTCAATCAGGAAAGAGAGTGAAAGCGCCACCATCTTAAGACATTTGCAAAAACACACTTACTTCGTGGATGTCCAGAGCTTCCACATCTATGACCTTGCATCGGCCTTTGACAGATCCGAGGATGTCCTCATCAGATTCACAGCAGAGAATGAGTTTGCAAGCGTCCGAGTAGCAATCCATGATCCATTTTATCAAGTGTTGTATGTTGTTTGGAGCTTTATCAACCTCGTACAGAACCATTACTGCAACAAATAATAGGTCTCAAATGCTTAATCTACTTCGTAGATTGAAGGAAATAAAAATCCTAAGATTTCAAGAAAAAGCTTACCTTTGTAGTCTGCCTTTGCATTGACAGTGCTTATTTCTCGGACAACAGCATAGTCAGCGCTTATTTGCTTCACTAAAGACATCAATGCATACATTGCATTCTGTTCCGAGGAAACATTCAGCTCCACATGGTGTGGACTTGAGCTTATGGGAACAACTACTTCCATTTGCGCAGATTCCTGTCAACATATGAAACAAACATAGTTAGCGCTGTTCCAACAAGACTAATCCTTAATCTTGCCATAATCTTCTGAAGTCCATCTTACCTTGATGTGGAAGCATCGCAAATCGTGAGATACCTGCACCAAGAACTCCAGATTCCTTAATCTACTCATTGAGTATGATCTAACTTCAGATTCCTTAAACTACTCGATGAACTAACCTTACGAACGGGTTCTCCATAGATTTCTCTCAGAAGCGCCATTGTGAGCGATTTCTTGCCAGATCCAAGGGGACCCTTGAACAAAACATGTGGGATCTCATCTGCTGCCTAAACAGGACAACCATAAAGAAACATTCAATCCTATAATTATTACACAATGTAATAAGATCAGAAACACTTACAAGATGCTTAAGCAGTAAGGCCTCTTGTTTGTGAAAAGTGAAAGCGCTCAAAGAACCAGGTTGATGCTTATCAGCCCAGAAATGTCTGAGGCTTTCAACAACATACGCCTTCTCGATAACCGTTGCCTCATAGGATCCAGCCCTTTCTTTCTCTGGAGATTTCGTCCTGCCACATGTCCCCCTCCTGATGCAAGCGAACCAAGCATCCGACTGACTCTTCCGTCTGTTCATCGCGAACTTTACAGCACTTCCATTAGTCCTCCCACTATATTCACTCACATTACTACTCTGTCTGCTCACACTGAATTTGGAATTCGTCGTGCTTGCTTCTGTTGGTGAAACCTCGTTCGCTCCTTGTTTCAGAAGCGAGCTCATCTGAACCCTCTTACTAGAGACAGAATTTGTTCTTGTAACAGATCCAGGAGTCTCGGTTCCACCATCTCCTGCAAAAACATTTCTTTGTTTCGCCAATGCATCATAGTCTCTAGAGAAGAAAATGTCACCTGGAGCAATGGCATCAATGCTCTCCAAGGTAGCATCCACAGGATTTGAGCCCTTTTGGGAAACAATAACATTAGCTAACATCTCATTGATTTGGCCGCCCGTTGGAGATCTTTTGTGATGACTAGAGCTCCTCACCATCGGTCTTGCTTCACTTTCTTTCTTGATCACCTCCCTTTCTCTGAAAGTTCTTCTTGGAGCAGAAAGAGACCTCCTACTGTAACTTGACGCCCCACTCGCTTTACTGACATTACCATCATCGTGATCCTGTCTGAACTTTCGATTAGAGCCATCATAATTTTCAGTTCTGTGGGAGCTTCTCCTTTGCTCAGATCTTGAGAAAGCACAATCAGGCCTGGCTAACAGATGAGGTCTGAATGCTGATACATTCTGCCTAGTTCTGGGAGCTCTCGCGGGAACGGAGGAAATACCATTTCCATCAAACCTTGAACCTGTGATCTTGGTTCTAGCCAGTCCATGAACAACATTGTCCTCGTCTGATTCCTTCCATGGACTCTCCTCCCACTCTGCCTCTGTATCAGATGGCTCGTAGCGATTCCTCTCCCTCATGAGCAATGAAGTCCGAGGCTGCATTGTTCTAACATGGCCTGAAGAAGAAAATGGAGAGTCCATTTCCAACTTTTAATAGAACAGACAACAAAGGAACTCTATCGTGCGAAAACAAAGCGAAACAAGATGAAGAACAAAACTATGATGTTTCTTGGAGAATATGAAGACAATGAAAGGGAATGTTTGGGATCAACTGAAGAATGCCAAAAAATGTGTTGGATGCTCATCGATGAAGACGATGAACAGCCATATGGTTTGGCTGAGTCTACCTAGGAGCAGCCTGTATAGGACAGCAGAATTATAATGCAGTTGGCCTGAAATATTACAATAAAAAGAGTCAATTTCATCTGTTTTTCTTAAATGTAATGAAATTTAAGGAAAAGGCCATCTAACTTGACCTTGTCATCATTTAACCTTATTTTTTAATATCCAAATGATTTGCAGACAAAGGAGAGTCCATTTGTCTTGCATTTCGTTGGATGGATCCTAAGGAATTTTTTTGCCATTGTGCCGTCATTCAAGAATCTTGGACTACTCTTCTCTTACAGGCATCTTAGAAATTTTGGGCGCTTTCTGTGAATTTTTTACAGAATTTCAACCAAAAGTATTGCCGCTTAAATTAAAATTAAGCATAGTTTCAGCAGTTCACAACTGGAACATTTCACACACCACTGTAAGATGGTTTGGACATATAATTGTTACGGTAACGCGCTTACAAGATTGGAAAGAGATATAACATCTAAAATATATACGACGCTATGTATCTCGAGAAAATTTCTTACTCCCTCTATCACATATTAAACTGCACACTTTCCATTCTGACATGTCCTAGCCTAAATTGCACAACATCAGCTTTTACCAAATTCAGTCCATTTCACCATTTGTAAAAAGATGAAAAATTTCCAGGACCGCCACTTATTTACCGCCTTAATGACTGATTAATTAAGGAGAGATTCTCTCCATTTACACGTGTTGCCATTTTAGAGGGTAGCATTTGAATTAATTTTCAATCTACACCAGACGCCTGACATTATCACATGCTCATGTCTTTCACTCTTCCCCTTGCTCCATTATTGCTCTCAATGGTTCACATTTCCCCTTTGATTGCTATTACTCTCACATTATTCTTATAAATTCTCCAATTCTCCTCTCCTTTCTCTCTCAATCCACCAAACCCTACCCGCTGCTATCTTCTTTCGCTATGCTTTTCAAATGTTCTCGGCTCTATAAATGTTGTTCTTTGTGTTTAATCTTAGTTTTTGATTCGTATTTGCATGTTCATCATAGCTTCGGCTTTGTCCATAGGGATTTTGTGTTTTGTACGGGGGGTTTTCGAAAATGTGAAAAAAAAATTGGACCTGAGTTTTAGAACTTTATCTTGGTTCCAGGTTAGGGTTTCGATCTATTTATTTGGGAGTTTCATTTGAGATCTGTTGTTTTGGTTTGTTGGTTTTTCGATTTTGACTCACATGTTGTTGTTGTTTGGTCCGATTTGGTTTGTACTGGCCATTTTGGGCTGTTTTTCGCACTTGTTCTCTCCATTTTTGAGTACTGCTGAATTGTTGCCGACATTTTTAATGTTTAATGTGTGAAATTGGTCTTGCATGTTCATACCTGCCGTAGATCTATAAATTTATTGTCATTTTATTCCTTTGATTATAATCTCATGTCATGTTGATGTTCGGTTTGTAGGGTAGAAATCTTGTTTAAAAGGTGTGTAAATTGAAGAAAATTCTTAGCGAGTCATGGATGCAAATACGGAGTACACATTTGGCAAATGCGTCATCTCGTTATTATTATATTTTTAAAACAAAAAAATAGAGGACGCATTTGCCGAATGCGTCTTCTCATTATTATAATTGTTATTTTAAAGGAAAATTGAGTACGCATTTGCCAAATACGTCCTCTCGTTATTATTATTTTTTAAAAAGGGAAAATAGATGACGCATCTTAATTTTTTTTCAATTTTTTTGTAGGGAATTATTATTCCTTTTTAATAGAATAGGAGGGAAAAAACTAGAGTTGCATTTGGAGAACGGATTCTCTACGTTTTATTATTTAAAATATTATGAACTCATTAGTATTGTGAAATTTTTTTAAAATAAAATAATAGAGAGGTCGCGTTCTGTGTCATTTTTTTAACGTTGAAAAATAATAATAATTCGATGATGCATTTTTAGAATAAATTAATTAAATGGTAATTTTACTTTAATTTAAATCTATTATAGACAAAAGAATATTTATGAAAAAATAGTATTATCTTTTTTTGAGTTGTATATAAGTCGAATATTACTAAAATTATAATGTTCTGATAAAATAAAATTTAATAATAAATAATATTATTTCATAATTTATACAAAATAATGGTTATAATATTTTAATATAAATATAGATTATTTTCTTTAAAATCATTAATTTATTATTTTATATTATAAATAAAATTATATTATTTTATATAAATATAACTATTTTATATACTATTGTAATTGAATTATACTTTATAATTATTTTGAAGAAAACTTAATATTTTTATTATTATTTGCATAAAATATTATAATATTATTTTTCGAGTTATATATGAGTCGAATTTAAATAAGAATATAATTTTCATATGAACCCATTTTTATAATAATAATAATAATATTTTTTAAAAAAATTGGGATAGAAATACTACCGGCATTAAGATTTTTTATGAACAATGTGCAACAAGCTCCAACAACATATTTTTGGATTTGGGTCTGTGTTTTATGATTTTGGAGAAGTGGAATATTTGATTTTTTTTAAAAAAATCAAATTGAATTCAAAATATTTTAAAAAATAAGGGAGGAGAACGCATTCGCTAAATGCTTCCTCTAATTTTTTTTATTCTACGAATATCTCACGTTTAAAAAAAATAGAAGACGCATACAACAAATGCATCTTCCCCATTTGCTTCCTGATTTAACTTTCACCCTATTTACATCCGGGTTGAATGATTTCAACCCATAAAAAGAAAGTGTGTAAATTGTGTTTAACTCGCATTTCTTCCTTGTTTACAACATGTTCATCTTTGACACTGTCTATTGATTTTTTTTCTCCAATGCGTTTGTACATGTCCTGATTTTTACTAGATCTGTTTTAGAAATTGTTGTTCTTTACTTGTGTTAACCGGTTTATTGTTAATGTTTCCTTACCCCCGCCTTGAAGCCACAGTTTGTGCTTGTTCTTGATGTTTAGGTGTCTAATCTGTGTTTAATTCGTGTTTCTCCCCTGTATTCAACCTGTTGTTCATCTTTGACATTGTCTAAAGCATTTTTTGCTTCATTGCATTTGTGCATGTCTTGTTTTTTTACTGGAGCTGTTGTTTAAATTGTTGTTCTTTACTTGTGTTTCCTGGTTCATTGTTCATGTTCCCTTACCCTGTGCCTTGAACCTAACACTGAGCTTGTTCTTGATGTTTAGTTATCCCTACCTTGAACTCCGGTCTTTGAAACCCTAAACTCATTAGCCACCTAGTCTTTCAGACCCTAGCCCAATTACCCATCCTCATGGATCATCGTGAAAGAGTGTCAGATGGGCGTGAAACATCTGCCCCCTGCCCTCCCTTGAATGAACCTGAAAGTGAGTTTGATTCACAACCTCTAGACCCTTGCAATTATGATTCAGATATCAGGTGGGATACATCCATTTCCACACATTTCAGCCCTATTAATTTCTCCCCCCACCCCCCGCG
>JAULKM010047357.1:0-12893 GCA_032355605.1 Rubia tinctorum
TAATCCTACTTGCTTTCATTCTCGTTCTTTGATTCCGTAGTCTTGAATTGTTCTTGATTCTTGATTACACCTATAAAAAAAGAGTCTTTCGTGGCTTTTCCAGATATAGTTTCATATTTAAGATCCTTGCGATCTTGAATACCTCGAAGTTCATTTGAATCGAGAGGAAGTTGTCGCAGATATCGTTTTCCAAGTTTTGTATATGCTTAAAAAAATATTCCAAAATTTTTGAAAATAAAAAAGGGCAGTTTCAGGTTTTGGGAAATCCAGATCGGCAGTTTAAGGTTTGGAAAAATAAGATTTGGGGCTGTTTTGCGATTTTCAAAAAGTTTGGGGGCTGTTTTGGAAATTCTGAAATTTTTGGAAATTTTGCGCGGCAGAAAATTTGGAAAATCTGAATATGAATTGTGTGGTTTATTTATAGTAGCTGTAGAAATTTATAGAAGAAAAAAAAGAGGAGAGAAAAGAAAAAGGAAATCCGACTCACAAAAGGAAAAAGGAAACAAAATTCTAGTCGGAGTTGGAAAAAGTTTTTGAATTGTGATAGGCGTGAATTTGGTCTGAATTTTGCTTCCTTGGACGACAAGGAAGAGGGGAATTATAATTTGAGAAGGAATTGGGGATCAAAATCCTAATCCTAATTGGTTTTGGAAAATTGTCATTAATTCTCGTAATTTTTCGTAAGCCTATATAAAGCATTCTTATTTTGATCATATCCCATTCATTACATCTCCGATCGCCACCGTTCTTCGGCATTGATCTCCGCCGATTGTGTCACTCCGATCAAAGGTCTGTTGCGCCCTTTGCTTCAATTTCTGGTTCGTCTTGCTCGACGGAAGGTTCCGGCAGTCCTATTAGTCGGCACCTACAACAATAGTTTCCGGCGTCACCGGTCTGCAAATCATCTCCGGCCAGTGCAGAAGTCAGACAATTTCAGTGAAAAGGAGGAAGACGTTCAGCGCGTGCAGGAACAGTGAGAGTGAGATCCACGCGCGAGATTCACTTCAGGCGCGTCCATTACACGCACGACACAGCAGCCATCTTTTCATCTCGCGAGTTGACCATTATCGCGTGACTTGTTCATATTCTCGCGAGATTTTCTGAATTTTTCGTTTGAAGAATTTATATCGTTGCTGTAACTTTTTGGTTGAGGTTTGCCGCTTTGTTTTCTCTCATGTTGCCGCTTTTCTTCAACTTGTATGCGCCGCTACAGATGAACCACAAATCCAATTTGAGAGTTCTTGTAGTCAATTTTATAGTGCTCGATAAGACAGATCCAATGGTGCCCTCTTTTAAGGCTTACTTCTTAGATCTTTCCTAGAACTCGGTTCTAAATCCCAGACCACACTTCATCCGCTTCTTTGTCTTTCTTCTTCTACCTTTCTATGTTCTACCATGTTTTGACTCGTGGCCTTTAGTCTTCTACCACTTTTGAAATTGAACTTCATTAACCCACTCTAAAGTGTTTATAAGCAATCTACAATTAAGATCATAAAACAAGATCTAAACGCTCGTAAGGACAAAAATTTATTCGACTTAAAATAGGCTACAAAATGAGTGGTTTAGTTAAGAAAAGCCAAAAATGGCCATCTAAACCCCTTATGATATAACCTATCTAAACCTAGCCATCTACCCACAAATTGATAACAAAATAGATGTTAAAGACCTTATAAGATACATTCATTTGACCTCTCATCAAATCCCCCACACTTAGACTCTTACTCGTTCTCGAGAAAACAAGAACAAGCAAAGATATAAGCGTAAACTATCATGCAAAGTTTTCCCAAAACATCCAATAATTCATTCCTAGACTATCTTAGCCCCCAAAACATAAGAATCTCTCACACTCTTATATCTGGAAACCTAAGATAATCTGAACAACCAACATACCATAAAACAGATGAGGTATGCATATACTGCAATGCTAACTTACTTTACCCAAAAAGAAACCAAACACAATTCAAAAGAAGCATATAATATTTCATTTTCTTTCATTTTGCCAAGGAGCGCTCTCGGATTTTTATCCTAACTTCCCACATTTTTTTTCTTTTTCAGAGCTCACTCTCACCATTTTCCACACCAATTGGCCTCTTATTTTTACATAGTTGCCCTTTCGGATTTTCAACCTATCTGTGCCTCCCAATTTTGCCTAAGTCGCCCTTTTGGGTTTTTGACTTAGCAGGATAATATATTTTTTAAAATTTTAAATTACTCTTAAAAGAGCTACTACCATATAAAAATGACTAAATATTATAAGTACCATCTAATCCCCTCCCCCACACGTAATTCTTGCATTATCCTCAATTCATGTACACGTTCTAGAACACATGTCGAGGAGAGTAAATGAGAAAACACTAAAAATGAGAAATGAACACTAGAATCTACCCTCAGTAGCACGATAATGGAATCCAATGAACAAACTATCATCATCACAATATACCACCCATAACCTCTAATTAAGCAAGTTCAATCATAACCACTATCATACACCACAAATCAAGTAAAGCATTGAACATTGGAATGGATGCTTACCTCTTTGGTTTTGAATTGTGTGTATTTCAAGTAGTTTGAGGGAAAATGGGTTCGGGTGGTATTTTGGGGTAATAGGGAAGAGATGGTGATGTGAATGTGGGAGAATGTGTGGACTTCACTAATCGTGCACATCTACACGCCTCGTGAATTTGGGGTTTGGTTGGACCTTGTTGTTGGTAAGTTTGAGCATTCACGAACCATGGACGTCTACACAGTCCATGAGTCAAAATTGTCCCCATGTGCTCACTCTTCATCCTTTCTCGTTTTCTCCAAAACCAAGCTTCCTACAAAACAAACGTACACACCAAGCGTAATATTGTACCAAAAAACTGCAATAGAAAAATACACCAAGAACAGTAAATATCTACAAAATAATGTAATGGGACATCCTTCCCTCCCTCACACTTATAACACACATATTTCTCAAATAAGAAACATGATATGAAAAGAAAGAGAGGTAGATAAACAATGTGCAATAATCACTGCCCAATTCATTGTTCTCGCTTAAATACCCTAAAAATCTAGCCGAATATGCAATTCAGACTAAGCCACTACAAATCCACACTAAACAAGTATAAATCAACATCCACTTAAAGAAACAACTAGTCTGTGACCTAGGTTGTATATTTGATGGTGGTTTAGGTTATGGATTGTGGTGGTGTATAATAGTTTTGGGATAAGAGTGGGAGGATAAATTTGAGTATTTGTTTTTTTAAGAAAAAAATAAAATGAACTAATATAAAATTTTAAGGCTCAGGTTGCCTCCCAAGAAGCTCTGTATATTTAAGGTCATCGGTACGACCCTATTGTTATCCATACGGTAGATTTTTGTACCCCATCACCACGGGCAACCAAAAATGGAGAGGTGGGGTTAAACATATTCCAAGAGGAAGATCCAATAGAGGCGGATTCGGCCTTAAAGGAGATGGATGGTTTAGAAGTTTAGGATTCTTGATTGCCTTCTTTATGGTCTAATCTAAGGGTTCTAAAAAATGTGGGAGTTGGTTCTATGTGTGGAGGTAGGGGTGAAGATAGGTAGAATAGTGAATTAAGTACGGTTCTCCGTGATCAGGCAATGACTCCGGTCACTCGCCATCGTCTTAGCACCACGACTCCTAACCATTGTCTTG
Source organism: Rubia tinctorum (assembly GCA_032355605.1). Classification (NCBI taxonomy): domain Eukaryota; kingdom Viridiplantae; phylum Streptophyta; class Magnoliopsida; order Gentianales; family Rubiaceae; genus Rubia; species Rubia tinctorum. Next base: position 3,663 of record JAULKM010047357.1, read on the forward strand.
CTTTCAAATTGATTTGACAATTTTGAGTTTAGGGTTTTTTTTGGGGGGGGGGTGGGAATTGGGGTTTTGAATTCGATCCGAGGACTGAGTTCAATTTGGGATTTTTTAAAAAATACCCCGATATACTTCCAAATTCGTAAGTGTGTCCTAGGATTTCATTAAAAGAGCCGATGAACTTGTGAACTCGGAAGAGGCTTCTAGGACGGTTTTGAACTCGGAATCCACATCTGATGGGATAAAAAAGGTCATCAAATGGTTTTTCAAAGGGTAATTAATACCCTTTGAAACACCCAGGATTTCCCTATTTTCCTTCTTCAAAATCCCCCTGAACCCTTTTTACGACAATTTCATCTCCAGTCTTCCACCACTTCATCATAGAAGAATGGAAGGTATGTTAACACTACCTCCACTTACCCAATTTTCTAAACCCCTTGTATTTTGTAATGGTTTGGAATTTCATAGGGCAAAGGGTTTCATTTTGGAGGTGGAGTTGATGTGAATTCCCTATAAACAAAGCTCTCACTTGTTGGATGAAAAGGTATATGTGTTGAATTCTCTCTCAATCAACAATTTAAACCTAAAATTTGGGGAATGTATGGATGACAAGTGAATAAATTTTAGGGTTATTGATATATATATATATATATATATATAATTTGTATCATGTGAGAACACCTACTTATATGAGAACGGATCTGATCCATCTAATCATTTAATCTATCGACTCTAATTAAATGACATTGCAGTCAAATTCACAGAATAAAACTGAAATCATATAATTCTTTCACCTCCAACATTGTGACCCCAATCCTTCTCCTTTCTTCTTCACCGGCCACCACCGCTCCATTACCCACCAAAGCTCTCAACTCTTCTCCTTTCTTCCTCGATCCAATCTTTTTTCACAATCAATTTAAGCTGATTTCATCACGATTGATTTAATATGAGATACTTCTTACCGACTGCTGTCCGAAATGCAGCAGGAACTTAAATATTTTTTCGACTTGCCGATTGCAGCAGATGAGCTCAATTTTTTTATCCGAACACTATCCATATCATGTACTCCGATTGCAGCAATTATTTGGTTGAGTACTCTTCTAAATAAAACTGATACTTAACCAATTACTGATAGCCTAAATAGAATTTATAATTTTAAGGGAAAAGTGCAGAAATAACCCTGTTGGATTGTGAAAGTGCAGAAATAACCCTGTAAAATTTGAAAGTGCAAATCTAACCTTATGTTTTTGATAAATGTGCAGATATGCCCAAATTGCACTATTATGGCATTGACTAAATGAACTCAGGCGTTGACCTAACATAAAAAGACAAAAAAAATTTATGTGTTAGAAACTAAAATTTAATGACCATTATACCCCTTGGCTTTGCCATCAGTCAATGTCGGACCGCTGCTGGTCAACGTTGGTCAATGCCAGACCGCCGCCAGCTAATGGTGTCCTGGTTAGATCAGTACTTTTATTAATAAGATAGGGTTAGATCAGCACTTTAGTAACAAATACTGGGTTAAATTAGCCCTTCTCTAAAAAAGATAAAGTCAGATTAGCACTATTATAAAAAATAATATCATTTTGAGGAGACCCAACTCCTTATAAATATGTCTTCATTAAAACTTCATAATTTATTTATCTTTTGAAAAATAAGGTATATTTCATTAATCATTGGTAAAGTACACTTCATAATCTAATGATTGATAAATATATTTATAATTTGTGTGTTAAATTATAATTAATTTTCAATACTCCCTCCATCCTAGATAAATTAGCAAATTTTGACTTTTGGAAGTCAACTGAATCAATTTTCAACTACTTTAATATCTTTTTTATGTGTGTAAAAAAATGAAAAAAATAATAATTTAAAATATATGTGATGATGAATCTAACAATATTTGACATGATACTAGTCATGCGTATATAATAACTGAATTTAATGATCGAATTTGACTTAGTCTGACTTCCAAAAGTCAAAGTATGCCAATTTATCTTGTACGAAGGGAGTATACAAATTCGGTTTCCATAATAAAAAGTTAACTCTGTCCGTAGCAGTATTTGAATAGTAATATGTGTCGATTTCTAATTACAAAGTTATCGCATTTCGTAAGGAAATTATTTCCAAAATTTATGAATTTCTTTCTGAAAATATTTACCAAAGTTTCTTACTTCCTATCGAAAGCAGACTAATTATAAGTATATTTATGATTCATTAAATTATGAATAATGAAGACATATTTATAAGGAGTGGGCTTTCCTCAAAAAGATTTTTTATGATAGTGGTGATCTAACCCTGTCATTTTTACATAAGTGCTAATTTAACCTTGAATTTGTTACTGAAGTGTTGATCTAACTCCGTCTTATTAATAAAAGTATTGATCTAATCCGATCAGGGGTGGATCTAGCATGAGGCATGGGGTATTAGTATTTGGTTACCCCATGTGAATTTTTTTTACCATTAATATTAAATATATATTTTTAATAGGGGGTATTAGTATTTGGTTACCCCATTGAAAATTTTCTGGATTCGCCCCTGGAAGGAAACCACCGGATTAAATCTTTCCTCGCCTTTCCAATGTCGATATGAGCAGAAAGATCTTATGCCTCGGCAAATTCGTGCCCCCGCCTATGGTTTTGAGCGGTTCCTCGTCGGACGTCACACAGAGCGAAGTCGCCTCTCCGAATCGAGTTGAATTTATAAACACATCACTTCTCCGACGGATTTACACGTCAGTTCTCCTGTGGATTTGAGTCAAATATACAGACTCATCACTGAGAACGCTTCTCCTACAAAACCACTGTCTGAATACGTTTCCTCTGTAGTCGACTGAGAACGACTTCTTCGATTAGAATAGCGATGTATTAATCTGCGACTAAGTAACCGTTTGTTGCAGTTGACCGCGGCGGCAGCGGCGCCGCCTTCTCCCGCCAACAAAAGGAGACTCAGTGTCAACTGGAGACTCGCTCATTCTTGTCTCCACACTTTAGTCAACAAGATTCATTACTCATGAGGTATGCTGGACAACTAATGCTATGCTGTATTAGTTTAATTTTTAGTAATGGACAACTAATGTTGTATTGAGGTATGCATCTAATATGTTCTCATCATGCAACTTTGAGTTATGCACAAATTAAAAGTATGTTTACATTGTGCAACTTGAGGTATGCAACATGCGGTAAACCAATGATTGAATGCACTCGCAGTAATACAGTAATAAGATAGGTAATCAATTGATGTTTTATGATTTTTCAGTAAATGTTTTGTTGGATGTAGTTGATATTTAATTTATCAATTTAACCTTTGTTGATGTTTTATGATTTTTCAGTAAATGTTTTGTTAGATGTAGTTTATATTTAATTTGACAGTTTAACCTTTGTTGATGTTTTGTGATTTTTAGTTGCAGTATTATTAGTTTTATTTGATGTTTATAATTTTCATTTTGACATTTTGAAATTGATATTTAATTTAACAACTTAAATTTTGTTGATATTTTATGATTTTCAGTTGATGTTTTGTTAGTTTTAGTTGATGTTTATGTTTTTCAGTTTCACATTATGAAATTGATATTTAATTTGACAGTTTAATCTTTGTTGATGTTGATGTTTTCCATTTTTGGAGTAAGGTTTATGTGATATGAGTTGATGTTTGACAGTGTTTGGGTGATATTGGTTAATATTATTGATATTTTTTTGCTTTTTTTCTTTTCATGTTGATGTTTTCATTTTCTCGATGAGTTTTAGGTGATACGAGTTGATGTTTGTAGTTTTGGGTGACATAGGTTGATTTTTCATTTTTTTTTTCTTATGTTGACATTTTTCATTTTTAGAGTGAAGTTTAGATAATAGGAATTGATATTTTTAGCTTTTGGTTGATATTAATTGATTTTTGTAGTTTTTTCTTTAATAAAATTGATAATTGAAGTTTTATTGATATTTTTTATGGTTTTTATAATTTTAAATTGATGTTTTGCTAGTTGTAGTCGACGTTTTTTTATTATAAAAAATTATCGATTTTATTTAATTTTTGAATATTTGTTGCTGTTTTATTTATATTTTTCTCTAATTTTTTAGTTGATGTTTTATTATATTTTTTATTGATATTCTGCTCTTTTTTGTTGATGTTTATAATTTTCAGTTTGATGACCATATTAATTATTTGCATTTAAAAATATTTTTTCTATTTTTTGTAGACTGTTGATGGCGGAAAAATGATAGGGAAAAATTGGAAAAAAAATCCATGAAAATATATTAGCGATAGGTCCCTGTAAAATTATTAAAAATATATCCTTATAAAATTATAAGAGATAAATTTCCGGAGTTAGAATATAAATAGAATTAAATAAATGCGGTTGCCTAAATTTTAGATGGCTTCACCAGAGACCATCTCAAGACCAATTAGGCAATTAGTAGTACGTGGAAGACAAAGTCGAGTGGGTACAGTAAAAGTTATGTAAATGTATTGTAAACTAAAAAAATATCGTGAATATAGCTAATTATTTAAGGATACTTTGTAAACAGCAGATGTATTATTTTTAGGAAAGAAATCCTAGGCCGTGGGAACTTCAAACTTCAAACTTCAAACTTTCGGCTCTTCATCATCCAACACCAGCACGACACATTAGCATGGAGTTTTCGAGTTCTCAAGGAAAAAAATGAAGTATTCTCCCTTGTTTCGTTAGATCTGGCACACTTTTCTTTTTTAATTATTTTTAAAATTTTGACACACTTTATTTAATTTTATGGCAGGATTCCTTGAATTACCTCCGCTCATTCAACTTTTTCCTTTCTAAATTCAATTTCATCTACTCATTTAATTCACCTAAATCCAAGCACCTAACACTATGATATCACATCAAACGAAACGGAGGTAGTACTGAGTTTTATTTGACAGAATAATAGAGATAACTAAAGTTGCAAAGTGTTGGAAAAAATTGTCTTTCCAAAAGTATATAGAAAGATGGTTATGGAAAGACGGGTTGAATTAGAACTATAAAAAAGTAAACGTACTATTAGTTGTAATATAAAACTTTACTATGCAACATGCAATAGCTATAAGTTTATGACCCGATTATTGCAATATGAAAATTTTATCTTCATTTCTTCTGATTTTCCGTTTAAATCTTGGTCTTTTCATAAGTTATGGAAATATCATCTTTTAAGAGACAGCCTCACTAAAATTATAAGTATCATCTTTAATTTAATTATACATTATTTCATCACTCTCTATTTAATTACATTTATTTAATTACATTTATTTTATTTCAGTTTATTTAATTTATTTTAAATTTAATTAATCACAAAGTTTTATTTTTAGATCGCATAATCGTTAGGTCGGATTACTTTATACCTAATGTAATTAATAAAGCAATTTAATTTGTATCTCTATTTATTGCAATAAGCAACGAGACTCGCAATTTTTTTTAAAAAATAGTCAAATACTGTTTTAAAATAAAACTCTCAACTAAACTAAATAATCAATTAAAACTAAATTGGAATTAAATTACAATGGGACGGCCGTCAACAGGGAGTAGGTGCTCAAAATTTGTAACAAGCACCCACTTCAAATGTTTGGTAAAGTGGGCGATGATTCATGAGAATATTTGAGGGATATTTGGTGATTTAGTGGGGGAGACATGAGATTTGTTCAGAAAGATGGGGCATATTTTTAATTACTGTATTAGTACCATGCCGCGCACCCGTTCACGTTCCATGTCTCCCCGTTGACATTCCCCGACTAATCATTCTGCATTTTCTATTGTTTCTCTTTCGGTTTCAATAATTCTCGAAAGAAACAATTATGAGTAATTGAGTATAAATCATGGTTTTATATTCCATTTATGTGCAACACAATAAATGAGAAACGCTCACGTGGCTGAACTAAAAATTAAGTGTGTTGAAGTGGCTAAATAATTTCACAAAAGTAATTGTTTGCTGGGTCAACTGCACTATAATGAACTGAACTGAATTGAAATGCAGATAAGCGATGGAGAACATGGCCTAAGTTTAACCACAAAATTCTATTGATACAAGTAAATATATTGTCACGTGGTGTATCGTTAGATTCATGTTACTGTGTGTGTTTTTTGAAAATATTTTTTCCATAATTTTTAATTGTACATAATCAAAGATACTAATGGTCAAACTTTTTTTGACCCAACTGTCAAAAAGTTAAAAATGTACAATTTAAAGTGAAATAGAGAAAGTATTAAACTCCCCATCTTATTATAAGATTGGACTTTACCATTTTGTAATAATAAATTATACTTCTTAAGTTTTCTAACCCTGTCAAAAAAATTATTTCACATTGCATATGGATTTAGATTGGCTAGGATATTGTGTTGATAATTTAAAAAATGTATAAAATATTTAAATTAAAGAAAATTTTTTAAAAAACTCAATTTCTTTTTTTTTTAAAAAGACAATACTAAAAAATTGGTAATATAAGGTTCAACTTTTAAAAAAAAATGAAACAAGGTTCTACTTTTAAATTTTGAATTCACATTATTGGGTTTATTCCACAACACACACACAACCCACGACCTTTGGTTTAAACATACATTTTATTGAAATATTTTAATTATGACTGTTATGGACATAAATTAAATTATTAATACTTCTGAGTGTTTATTAACCCAAACTTACCTCTTAAATTGCATACATTGTAACCTTGGAGTTATTTTTCACAAGTTTAACAGATTTGGTCAGGTCATAATGATTACGGAAGTTTACATTACGCCATATCCAAACACGAATACATCCTCGTAGCGCTACATGTTATTAAACAATATTTTAAAGAGGTATGTGGTGAGGGCTGTTTTAAAGGAGTTCATAGATTGAGTAAACTTGAGGGATATAGGTAGGAGGTTTCACAGTGTTGTTGCTGCATGACCAAAAGAACAGTAGCCGATGGATTTGAGTGAATAGCTTTAAGAATTTCTGGGACACAACATGCATTTAATTTTAACACAAGTTGAACCTTTCAGATTTACCTATGCACTGAATATTGTTGGAACTAGGCCTATAACTTATGGTAGATTAATCTAGATCTATTAATCCTAGTTCACCATTGCTGTTGAACCTCAAGTAGTTAAACAGTACTTACTTTCTATTTTTCTTGCCAAACATTGTCATGACAGACATAGACTAAATGTTTGCACCTTTGTTATTCATGTATTGTATTTATTTAGACAGATCTGAATAACATATGAATTTTTTACATAAGCTTGTAACTCTATATTCCATATCATAACGGGTGTATCCATCTTAAATGCTCTGCAATACTAGTAGGTCCACTACGATATCAGTGGCATTAGTCCCCTAGCTAAAATATCCATTTGCTTATAGAGATCCTCAGAGGCTTGGCAGGCCTTCTTTCTTTTTTATTAATAGTAAATAAGTATTATAACAACCAGGGGCGGTATCCTATAAACAACTTAAGTTTTTTACAAAACTTAAGTCGGCAAAAAACTTAGTTTCTGACTTATTTTGACATAAGTTTTTGCATCAGCAATGGAAACTTAGTTTTGACTTAAGTCAGCAATGGAAACTTAGTTTTGACTTAAGTCAGCAATGAAAACTTAGTTTTGACTAAGTTTTGACGAAAAACTTAAGACATCGAGAGGGGTGGTATAAGTTTTTATAACAATGGCCGCCTGATGCAGACTGTCAACATCGTCTTACACCGCGATTAGATTTGGATACTTGCACAAATGAGAAACTGATATGATGATAACAACTTGACTGACAAAGTGTCCGGTATGTATGTGAGCTTTCTGACGGTAGTATAAGACCAATAAACCACTCGAACTATGTCTTAGCTAGGGCTGGGTATTGGTGGAACAATTCCGATACGATACGTATTGCGATACGACCGACCGATACACGATACATATTGCGATACGCATATGCAAACAAAACACTAACTAGAAAAGATTACTTTGTGTATGTTTATATTAAGTTGCTGAACAAACAAATAATTGTATTATTGGCAGCATGTAAATGTTCAAGCTTCCATCTACATAGCCTCTTTAGGAAAGTACTATTTATACCTATTTATTAAAGCAAAGGTACTGAACAGCCCCTCTGAGTGTCAGTGACTCAGTGATAAAAGTAAAGTTCAGAATTCCATATCCTTCAAGAAAACAAGTGCATTTAATGAAAAAGCTACTGCATACATGAACAGATATGGTATATCAAATTATACTGTTCTAAGAGAAAATAGTTTTGGTTTAAATAGTTTTAAATATACTGGGATAAAATTATGGAATAGTTTACCACTTTCTGCTAAAACAGTAACCTCAAAATTTTATTTTAAAAGGGCTGAACTTGTTTTGTTGCCTCAACCACTAGCTAAGCTGTTTCTTACTATTAGTTCAGTTTAATGTTAATTAATATTTCTATAATTACTTGCCAGTCTGCCATCTAATGTTAAAAAGGACCACAATGAAAATAAACTTGTTTTACTGCAATGTTTGATCATTATGTATTTCTATATTTAAAATATTTTAATAATACTGATATTTATTTTATGATATTTTTAGGAATGTTAAAAGATTTCTATAAACATATAGATCTATCTAGTTTTCTGTGAACAAAGGTTATTCCCGTCTTGTCAAGTTTCATTAGCCTGTCGACAATCTGAATATCTCAGTGGACTTCACGTACCTTGCCAGCTGCTTGCTACCACTATGTATTGACGGAATAGTCCGATGATAGCCGATTAAAACCGAATGGCATTGGCAGATTTTTCGTAAACGCAAGTTGTGAAAATGCACATTCTGTCATTGTCAATTATAAGCAAGATTAGACGTTTACGTATCCTGAAGGAGGACATGTCATTGGCACTTAAAACTTAGCTGGCCCAACGACCCTCAAGTTTACAAACGGCAGGCCCGACGAAAAGAACTGGCCTCGTGCATATGGCCAGCGATAATGTTCAAACTAGACACTGCTATGCTTGATTATCAATATTTGTGGCTGAAGTGGTGAAAAGAACGTTTCTGTTCTAGACTTTAGAAGTATTATTGCAGTATATACAGTATGATACTAGATCTAATAGAGACAAATGATCTTCTTTTTTAAATAAGTTTTTATTTATTTTATAACCGATACGTGTATGGTACTGTACCGGTATATTGTACCTGAAGTAAATACCGGTACGAACCGGTATACCGGTATATTGATCCATCCCTAATATTTAGATACCACTATGTTGTCTCCCGCCCCACGG
>JAULKM010047366.1:0-12892 GCA_032355605.1 Rubia tinctorum
ATGTTGTTGCTAATGCTTTGAGTCGTAGACATGTATTACTTACACGATTGGAATGTGTCCTTTTTGGATTATCTTTTATGCGAGATTTATATGCTACTGATCCTGATTTTTCATCTGTCTATGCTGCATCAAAAAATTGTTCATTTGAGAAATTTTTTGGCCATGATGGATTCTTGTTTATGAATAATAGGTTATGTATTCCTCAGTGTTCTATTCGTGAATTACTTATTAGAGAAGCTCATTCAACTGGGTTAATGGGACATTTTGATGCATTGAAAACCTATAATTTGTTGAAGGAACACTTATGTTGGTCGAAAATGCCTCCTTTTGTTGATAGAACATGTAGGAATTGTATTGATTACTTGAAGGCTAAGTCAAAGACTAAGCATCATGGTTTATATACTCCTTTACCCGTTCCTACACATCCTTGGGTTGATATTTCTATGGATTTTTTTTCTCGGATTACCACGATCCCAAGAAGGTAATGATTCTATCTTTGTGGTCGTTGATCGATTCTTGAAGATGGCACATTTTATTCCTTGTAGGAAGACAGATGACGCAAAACATGTCGGGGATTTATTTTTCAAATAAGTGGTTCATCTACATGGCATCCCTGCATCAATTGTTCAGGATATGAATATAAGATTTTTATCCTACTTTTGGAATACCTTGTGGCGCAAGTTGGGGACGAAATTGTTGTTTTCTACGGTAAGTCATCCTGAAACTGATGGTCAAACAGAGGTTACAAACCGCACCCTGGGGGCACTTCTGCATGCCTTGGTCCAAAAGAATTTGAAGAATTGGGAAGTGTGCATACATATAGTAAAGTTTGCTTATAATCACACTGTTCATTCTACAACTCCTTTACCTCCTTTTGAGATCATTTACGGTTTTCTACCTACTGCACCTCTTGATTTATTTCCTTTGAATTTTAAACAGGTGCGTAATATGGATGGAGAAAAGAAGGCTGATTTTGTAAAGCGATTACATGAGAAGGAGTGATTGAAGATTGAAAGGACAAATGCTCAGAATGTTGCACGTGTAAACCCTGGCCGCCGAGTTGTGCAATTCAAGGAGGGCGATTGGGTTTGGTTACATTTGCATTTGCATTTCTGAATTACCCGGTGATTATGGTGTTAGTACTACTTTCAATGTTGTTGATTTATCTCCATTTACCTTTGATGACGATTCAGTTTTAAGGGTGAAACCTTTCAACCACGGAGGGAATGATGGAGATCCCAAGACGACTACCACCATAAATGAAGACATTCCACGACTTGATCAAACCTTCTAGGGATATGTTTTGGATCCTCTAAGTGACATGGCTGGACCAATGACAAGGTCAAGAACGAAGCTTAGGAATGCGACATTGAATGCTTTGATGGATCAACTTCATGATGAAGAATTAAAGAATAAGTCGGCTAGGGCTTGGATTATTAATTCAAGCTTGTTGATTAATTGAAGACGTCGTGAAGAACACTATACTCGTTTTTCCACTGGGTTTTTTAATGAAGTAATGTGATCATTGTAATCTATTGTATCATTATTTTATTTCAGTCCAATAACTCGGCCATGTGAGCTTTTAAAGAGTTAATATTTTTTAACCCAGGCCTTTATGGTTTTCAAAAATTGTTTTTTATTCTGATTAGAATTAGATTTGGTAAGATTAGATAAAGAAATATTTTTCTAGTCTAATTCTACTAAACATGACCAAATTAGGGTTTGAATTTGGTATTTTAGTTAGATATGATTTCAGCTTCTTAAAGTTGTTATAAGTCGATTAAGATTCCAATCGTGATTAGGGTTCTGTGTTCGAAATATCCTATATAAAATGAGAGGGATGGCCGAGAATTGTAAATATTTTTATCAATTACATATTTAGAATTTTGAGTTATATTCATTGCTTGTGAGCGTCTTCATTGTTGCCTAATCATGCGGGTTAATTAAGTATCAATAACCTTGTGATCTAAACATGCGGGCTATTTAGAGCAAGTCGGAATTGAGTGTACTCTGCGGGCTAGACTCTTGAATTTCATGCATTTATATTAGGTTGGACGAAACCCTAGTGTAGACAAAGACCTAATTTCCGCAATCCAGAGTTTTCGCAAGAAGATTCATATCGTGGTTCGATCTTTCTCTTCTCCCTTTGATATGTACATGCAAGCCTGTAAATATAGAAATTTAAAAAGCTTACATACCTCAATCAGATTAGTTGAAATACGTACAATGAAAAGAATTTAAATACTTATAAATCAATTGGGTGTCAATTATATGGTTGGGTTTGATGCCTCTGGTCATCATGTCGACAAAAAAAAACTCCATTCGTACTAGGACAGATGAGGATGAGGTACCAATGATGCAAGAAGAGGTACTATAATTCGAGTTTGTGGCTTACACTCTAAGGCAGGGCACCAAATAGATATAAGCTTCAGTTGCCTGATTGGTCATGAAAATCTACTCTACTCGGTTATTGATTTTCTTTTAAATGTACATCTTGTCCAGGTTTCCCATGTTTGATGAACTGGATGTGCCCATTGTTAAGCATCATATACTTTGTCCCAAAGGTGCCCATAAGAATATCAACAATTAACTACGAGAAGCAAAATGAGACAAAAATTAACTACAGCATAATGGGTAAAACTTACCCCATCCACGCATCAATTTGTGCATTGGAGATCCGGGTGATGGAATGGAAGTTTCCGAGCTTGTTCCCGAACTCGACCATCTGATTTATCTCCATTCCACGTGCATTTAATCTAGAAAATCTCGAAGGTCAAAATTGGTATAAGAACATAACCTTTCCCTTTTGTTTCATTTCCTTCATAGCCTCGTTGCAATACTCTATGTACTTCGCCATCATAGGATAATCATTCAAATTGCGCTTGTTGCCAGTCTGCATGTTCAAAGTAAAAATATTGTTACTTATTGGTTGTATAATAAAAATAGCTTAATAGTGACTATGATTGATGGTCTAGAGACATACCTGTTCGATAAGCTTTGGGCGGTGATGTTTTTGTTTGAATATTCGGAGATTGCTCCTCGATGCGGATGGTTATGCCAATGATGTATGTGTACCCTGATATAGAAATGACTTTAGTTAAATAAGAAATAAGCAAAACAATATTTGAAAGAGAAGCACAATAGGTTTTGTAATTTGTTAATGAAATTACCTCATCATCGCTGACATTGAGGCATTCCAAATCTTCGTCCATGATTTCCTTTTTAGCCACGTCCTTAGCCTCGTGACTCGAATGCTCGTCTTCGTCACCAACCAAAGAGACCAGGAAACTGACCATACTTCTCAATGCTTCTCCAACATTGTTGAATTGTTGGTTGACAGATGGCAATCTTGCCTTAGCATGATAGATTGGCTCGCACACTCGGACGCTAGGTACTCCACCCAATGCCTTTTCTTGATTTCGTGATTTTTGTCGCAAAGCTTTCGCAACCATCACCTTTTATCCATCAATGTTCTCAATGAACAAGCTGACCACCCCGCAGTTCTGTAAGTTGTATAAAAACATAAATGGTTAATTTATGCAAAAAATGAAGATGTAAGCCTATTAATTTCTATAATTGAAGCAAATTAATGCAATGATGTCTTACCTCATCATTTTCCTCTCCATCGTTGGGATCATGTCCTGAGCCGTTGATACTGATGGATACATTGAATATGGCATTCTCAATGAAACTCTTAGGATCATCGAGCCTGGCACCTGCAACTGCGATCCCCTTGACCAACTGGTCAAGGTATGCTACTATTGCCTTCACCACCGGTTGATCTGTGGGGATTTCTTCGGCTCCCTTTGTTTGGTTGATGAGCTACTACCACACTTGCTTCTCGGAAGATGTGGTATAGCAACAGATTCCAGCAGTCCAGTCTGCATCACCCTGTACTGACCAGGGTGTTTCTTCTTCTTTGTTTCCTTGATCAAAATGTCCTCACCGGGTTCCAACAAAAGTGTGCTATTCTCGGCCTCCTCTTTCATCCTTAACTATTTGCATATAAATTTGTTAATTACACCCAAAAATATGAAAAACTAGAAGTAATAATTGTAATTTACATGAAATTTGTACTTACAATGTTCGCAGCAATGCCCTGCACTTTTGGGATATTGTACTCTCTGTGCACCCCTTGTTGGACTCTAGGTAGACTAGAGATCCATTGGGCTTGAACTTTTTTGCACTCAAATAGTGCTCGATCTCCTCCTTAGTGAAACCTTGATTCAATAGCTTGTTTCTCTTTGCTTGTTTATGTTGCTCGATAAGCTTATCCTTTGTTGCCTAGTTGCCTCTTCTCCTAGTGTGGTGGATATTTTTTTTCCCGATTGGGCACTTGCTATCGCCCGTATTTTCTAATATATGAATCAGTTATGTAAGTGATGATATCAAAGCATTCATAATTTATTTTTTTAAGAATCTCTCATAATGTAATCCAAGGTAAACTAACCTAGAATACTCCATCTAATGCGTTTAATCGAACAACTTCCACTCCTCTTCATTCATCCATTTGTTGTGCTCCTAGAGTTCAATTGTTGATTTTTTCTTTCCGCTCTTGACATCATGTATGTTCTTATTTTCCATCTTCATTTTCCAATTTCGGTAGACATCGCACGCTCTGTTAAACACATCTGTTCTCACTCTCTTCCATTGATCCAAGGTAAGTTTTTTTTTTCAAATTTGAAACTTGCCTGCAATTTTACATTTACACAGATGAAAATTAGAAATCTCTTGAACATAAATATGTTAGATATAAAACATTGGAAAATTTTATAAAGTTACCAAAGTATATTTCAAAGCCTCTTCCTTGACATCGCCTGGGACCTCGTGCCATCTTTTTCCAGACCCAAATTTGATGCGTCAACGGAATGCATAATTTCAATATGCAACCCAAGTAATATAATTCTTTATGCAAACCATTTGGCCTTCGTGACTTTTGAATGCCTCCGGGACCAGATTGTTTTCTTTTCTAAGCATCACCGACTGGCACGTGGTTGTGCCACGTGCCCTGTACCAAGTGGCAATCTCAAACTTGTCGAATGCCTCTACCCCCGCTCCCCTCACGTGCCCGTCAGCCTTAGAAATGTCATCATTTTTTTGCCTTTTTTTGCCTTCGTGCTTGAGATCTGACTCTGCCAGGGGAGCATCCATAAGATCGGCCGATGGAGTACTATGTTCCTCAAATTTTATGTTGAGGGGAAGCGCCGGCGTTGCGGTTTGGGGTTCCAAATGTTATTCATTTTCTTCAAAAATTATTTTCTTTGGTTGTGGTTTACTCCTCTCCCTCTTCGCGGGGCCTTCTTGGATTTTGGAAGCATCTACAATAGCAACAAAGCAATGCCAACAAATGGTTTAGGTTACAGCAAGGCCATAAACAACTATGAATTTAAACAATTTGCATACAAACCATGATAACAAGTTATGAAACTGAAGAATTTTACATGGGCTTACAAACACAATCGTTAACCACATACAAGTAAGAGCCCAATGTCGTTGTAACCAAATTCAAGAACTACGCATTCATAGATCAAATGTATGAAAGGATCCTATTCCATAATACCACCTATATACATTCCCTAGTGATTATATTAAAGAACATGATATGAGAACCATTTTAACACAATCCCATGTCTAAGACAACAAACAACAACATTATATGATGTATTGTATCGGGGGGAAATTTGGCACAAAATATTGAATTTCATTCTATGAGACATTTCAACAAACACATAGCACGCATAGTAATTTTAGTGAGTTCTAACAAGAAAAATATATGGAAACGAAAGATTTTCTCCACTAGGATCACATACCTTTAAAATATAATAAGATCGAAAGGTTCTTCAAGGTGGAATACTCGGAGCTTTGATTTGAACTTCCTGTGTGTTCTATGGATAGTGTGTAATCCAAATGGGATTATATAGTACATATGAGTAATGGAGGAGTAATGGGGTGTGGATATTGTGGGTTTGAGGAGGATTAATGCAGAAGATGATCATGGGTTAATTTGGAGAGGATGAAGTGTTTGACCGTTACAAATTTTCTTTAAATACCCTCGAATTTAGCACTAGTATGAATGTGAGGATATCAGTGCCTATGTAACTTAAAAGCCAGCAGGTCTGATATGAAAAATTCCAAAGTATGGAGCACCCCGGTGCCTAGGAGGCATATATCGGTGTCTAAGTAGATTGAGAGCAACTACGTATGGCTTCTTTAAATGGTCATTTAAAAATATTTTTGGGATCCGAGAGCAAAGAGAAGAACAAATTTCTATGTATGGAGCACCGACATACATGCCAGTGCCTATTAGGGCCATACCAGTGCCTTTATGATGACAAAGCAGCTGCATACTTTGCTTTAAATGGGCAACTTTTTTGGACCCAAGTGTAATCTGGGAAAAAATTTTGAAGTACAAAGCACCGGTAAAATAACTTATGCCAATGCATGTTATACAGATGCCTATGTTGATTCAAAGTAGTTGTGTATGATTGCTTTAAATGAGCCCTTTTTTACCAGAGAACAAAGAGAAAAAAATGATTCTATGTATGGAGCACAGTATTATGACCAGTGCATATACGCTACCATTGATGCTAAATCCAAAAATTCTAAAAAAAAATAAAAAAATTCCTTCAAAATTTTCATCGAGAATTCAAAATTTTCATTTTCCCACCAAAATCTAGCACGGGTATGAATGAAATGCAATACCAGTGCCAATATTTTTTGCCTTCATTTCCCCAGTATTTTGCTCTCCAAGTTACTCTGAGAGGCCCATAAGACAACAATCTCATGTAAATGAGAGGACAATCCCACTCGTTTACATTCAAGTTTTCTTCACTCATATCATGGAATCCCAAGAACTGCCTTTATAGTCTCCTTTTACAGTGCAACAATTAACAATCTCAAAGTACACCAATCACCAAGAAAGCAAATCAGGTTTGGGGATTACAATCCTATAGTCAATGGATTTATGATATCCCACTTCTGAATATCTTATAGTCTTCTTTCCGACCTTGCATATAATATCTCCGCCATTCTTGACATACTCTCAAAGAATATGAAATTTCTGAGGAAAAATGTGAACTCATTGGGTTCCCATGACTCGTTTGGCCTAAACGGTGACTCTTCATTTATCTCAATAGAGAGCCACCGAGTCATCTAAGATAAGGACCATATCAAACTCAGTGATGAATTTTGTAATTCAAATACCATCCTACGCGGCTTCTAAAGCAGTAATGTACTCATTTTCAATGGAATAACAACAATGCTCTACTTAGCACTTTTCACAACCAACTCATTTTCACCATAGAATCAAGAATTTATCTATAATCCATTTTAGGCACTAAAATATTTTCTTGGCTGCACACTGATGTGCCTCACTTAATCTATTATTATCTCAATGTTTTTCTCTAAGCATATGGGATATAACTGTGAGTACATATCATAACATGCATGATAAATCTTATTTCCTCTGCATAAGTGATCATACTCATTCTCTTTCGCTCGTTGGGTTTCGATAGACATTGAGTATTACTAACTATTATGCCATGAATCATGGGTGGAAAATATTTTACGATTTTTCATATTGAATCGATCAAACACCTTACCTAGTAAGTGTTTTGTCTAAGGTCAATCATACTCTTTAATCTACATGTGTAGATCTTGATGTCCAAGATATACTTTGCCTCTCCTGAGTCATTCATCAGAAAACACTTTCCGAACCAAGTCATCATAGACTCCAACTTCAGATTGTCACTTCCATTGTCATTGACATAGAGGACTGGGGATTCAAACCCTCACTTGCGAGTTTTCTTTTGTGGAAAACTCATGTTCAAACATAATTGAAATCAGAAGAATCATTTGGATGCTTGGATGGCTCTTTTCCTAATTTTGAGACCATTGCTTCTTAGTCAGTCCCTTTTGCAATCCACCCTCACTGAGAAGGCCATGGGTGTGATACTATAGGTTGTACCAAAGCAGCCAAAATTTGGTCCATGTTTGGTGTCGCCTTACAGGATCAGTCTGCATCCTTGTGGATGCAACTTAGTCGCCAACTCCATTGCTCCGGTGATTTCCCTTAACTTGTCTTCGATTTTAGGGTGCTCGTAGATGATTAATGTTCTAAGATCTCCTTTTGCTAATTTTAGGGTGCTATTGGATGTTTTATTGTTCTCGGATCTCCTCTATTGAACAAGAACCATGTTTTACATTACACGCGATACTTTCTTTTGGGGTTTCGAAATGTCTTGTATGATACCCATTTTAGTACCTTATTTTAAAAATTATTCTTAAAAGCTACCAACTTTTTTTTATGAAAGCTTTTCCATATATATCAAACAAAACTCTAAAAACAGTTTAGGCCATCTCTCTAAGCCCATTTTCAAGCCCATTTTCTTCCCCATTTTTATCCTTTACGAATTGATCTAAATCTAAACGAAATTACAAAATTTGATCTACTTTCATGAACACAGACAAAACATATTTCTGCACTAATCTGTCACTTCCTTAAACTTCTTAGAGTTCTATTCATCATACTTTTGTTTTTCTTCTTATAGTCTGTATCCCTCCATTCACAAGCATCTTTAATTTGTATTGCCACTCATTTGCCTTCATTTCCTACTTTGAGAATATCCTGTTATTCCTTTCCCGTCATACCTGATAAGATGTAGTAACAGCAAGCTGAAACTGTTTGCTCTTCATTTTGGCTTGTTGATACAACCATTTTTTTCAACTCCCTCAAACTTCTTCAATTTTTGACCTCTAGCTCTTTTAGAATCTCCTGGATATACACACATACTCTATGAAGAGGCGATGAGCTGATTTAGGTTTAGAATCACAGAGACAACAGTTTTGTTGATTCCCCAATACTCCAAACTGATATAACCTATCAGCCATAACCAGTTTTCCGTTCAGCATCAACCAGCGAAAGAATCTGTGTTTTGGCTGCAATATTTTATGCCATCTAATCTTCCATTTTTCTTTTACTTCTCCACCTCCTTTCAACCTATGATAAACTTGTGATATTTTGAGCTGGCCTGCTTTATTCTTGCAATTTTTCAACTCTGGATATATTCTGAGACTAAGGTTTAAGAGAACTTTCCATACCCAGCTTTGAGTGTTTTTGATTTGGCATTCCCAGATTCTTCTTCCTTTCATGTAATAGGCTTGAAGCCATTGAACCCACAGTATATCTTCTTTGTGATTTATATCACACAAATACTGGCTTAATGCAGCCATATTCCAAACTGAGGGATCCCTTGTGCCCATTCCTCCATACTTCTTCCCCCTACTCTATGCATCCCAGGAAGCTGCACTAAAACCTCTTTCATCCTCTTCCCTTCCTCGTAAGTAACATGTGCAAATATTCACTACCTTCTTGTTAATACTTTATGAGATTTTCATATTGCTTCCCCAATAGCCAGTCACACTTAAAAGCACAAAGTTAACTAGTTGAAGTTTCCCTGCATGAGATAAGTTTCTGGACCCCCAACTCTTAATCCTACTTCTGAGTTTATCCAGCAAAATTTCAAAATTAAATTTGTCCCATTTCACAGAAGATAATGGCAGTCCCAAGTATTTCATGGGAAATTCACCCCTTAGAATCTTTAGACTAGCAGCTAGAACCAACTGATTAGCCTCATTCATTTTAGATAAGTACAGTTTGGACTTGTTAGTGTTAATACTCAGTCTAGAGATTTTCTGAAATTCAGCCAGTACATCTTTGACACCCTCAATAGATTTCTTGCTTGCTCCACAAAACAATAATAAATCATCTGCAAACAAAAGTGCATGTACCCCCACCTTTTTACATCTCTGAAGATAATCAATGAGTTTCGGGCCAAAAGCTCTAGCATCCTTGTCAAATATTCCATACACAACAAAAATAGTAAAGGGAATATAGGATCCCCTTGCTTCACCCCTCTTCCAGCTTCAAATGATACTGTATAGTTTCCATTTACCACTAAGCAGAAAGAGGAACTTTTTATGCACTTACCAATCCATTCTATCATTAACTAAGGGAATTTTAGTTCATACAACCATTCCAATAAAAACTCCCATCCTACATTGTTAAAAGCTTTGCTGATATCCAGTTGTAAGACACAACTAGGCTTCATTGACTCGTTGTTGTATCTATGCAGAAGTTCAGGAGCTAGCAGCAGATTATGAGCTATATTTCTACCCCTAATAAAAGCACTTTGGTTGGTACTTATTATACTAGGTAACGCAGACCTCAATCCAGCACATAAGATTTTAGTGATCATCTTGTAAATTACAGAACAGAAAGCAATAGGTCTGTAATCTGATGGTACCTGGGGTTGGGCTATTTTTGGTAGCAGGACTATCACAACATCACTGAATATGGCTGGAATGTTGTCTTCTTCAAAGAATCCATTCACTGATCCTATCACTTCATCTCCAATTATATCCCAAGAATCCTTAAAAAACTTACAGAATAGCCACCTCTACCAGGACTTTTGTTGGAATATATGCTCTTTAGGGCTTAAACCACCTCTTCATTTCTGTTTGGCTGAATCATACTAATTTATTGCTGGACCTCTAACACCTTTCCACGTTTCACAACTTTTTATCAATCTTCTCTGTCCCACTGCTTCTCCCCACTTATTTTCTGAAGTGATTGACTAGATGCAATTCGATTTGCTTCTGAACCGTGAAAATTACTCCCTTCACATTTAGGCTCACAATGTTACTTTTGTAGTGTTTTGCTTTCATTGCAGAGTAAAATGGTGAATTGAAATCATCTGCAATCAACCATGGCTTATCTCTGCTCCCCTTCCCTTTTAGAAAGCTCCATAGTTTCCCTCTTTCTTGACCAACATTATATCCATAAACCCAAGTGAAATAGCAGTAAATTTTTCTTCAATCAGCCATACCTCTATGTCTATCTATTGTTCATCCATGCTCATAATGTTGATTGTAAATGAATTGTGCCTCCATAAAATTCATATCCTCCCTCCTGGTGCCATGTCAACATTAGTCTCCATTTTCCAGCCAAGCCCTAAGCTCTTTCATACATCCAACTGTTTTTCTTTTTTGATATTTGTTTTGAGAAAGCAAAGTAATCCAACTCTGTTTAACGTACAAAATTTTCCTAAAGCTCCATGATTACTCCTTTTATTCAAAACCCTTATATTCCAGAAAGTCCAGTTACTGACCATAGGGTGGTTTCTCTTCTGGTTTCCTCCAACTCCCTTTTTCTGCCTCTTCATTTCTCTGATCAGTACTTGCCAACTCTGTAACCATTTTTCCACCAGTACCCGCAACTTCCAAATTCTTTTGTTCTGCCACTTTCTGAGCCGCTACACCTTTCTCTGAACTGCCCTCTTTAGTTTTCTTTACTGGAATATAAACTTTCCACCTTTCGTTTCTTCATGGACATGGTTTGTCTTCCTACATTCTCCTCCAGTATGCCCCAAATTCAAACATTCTTTGCATTTACTTGTTTCCATTCACAACTGATCTGCTGTTGCACAATCACCTTATGCTCATTCAAGAACAATACCTTAACAGGAACATTTTTCCAATCTTCATTTCAACTTTAATTCTAGCATAAGATAATCTCTCTTTCTCCAATATTTCCCTATCTAAACATATTGGCTCCCCTAATGGACTAACAATTTTACTTATTTGTTTAGGCTTCCAATATGCTGTAGACAGGTTTGGAAATTTCACCCATACTAGTACAGTTTTAGGTTCATTGAAATCCAAATTAGCTGACCATGGTTTCATAATACGTGGCTTACCATCAAAGAAAACACTCCCATTATCAATAATCTCATCACGACAGACTATTGAAATGAACTTCACCATGAACATACCTTTCTCCATTTGCCAAATTTTGGTAACGTGCCTTTCTCAGCGATCTTGAACGGAGGGTTATTCCCTAGAATCCTGCATACCATTGTAGTATCCCACTGTTTTGAGCATTCATTCACTTCATCCATTGAAATCGGAGCCATTTTCATACTTTCTATTTCAATGGGGTTATAATATTGCACCTCGTCCAGCTCCTTCTGAAACAACCCACTCCATTTTTTCCCATCTTCAACCTCAACTTGTTCTCCCCATGATGGTCATTTCCCCTTTGTTGAATCTACCATTTTTGAGCATTCTCTAGTCACCAGTTGTTTCTTGGATGGTAGTAGTCCCTATAGCTCCACATCTTCCTTCACTTTCTCCGACAGTCCTTCAACAAATTGAGGAGAAATTGGCTGATCTAGGACCCCCTTAAGACCATCTCTACATTTTCCCTCTCTCACACCATTCTCCGATATGTTTTTTTGTTTCCACCTCTTTACTCCGAATCCAAGCAATTGTTTTCTTTGCCAATTTCTTAGCTCCTGATTTACTCATGGCGGCGTTGCCCAAAGACCCACCGAATCTAGGATTCCAAGATTATCGGAGAAGAACACTTACTCATGGTGAAATCGACCACAATCAGATCTAATGTAAAGCACCACTTCAACCACACTACCAACTTTTTCATTAATGTCCAAAAAAAGTATTTTTTAGTATGGCACAATTTTAATCCAAATTGGTACCTATTTTCCCCCTGAAAGGTACCTTTTGGAGACATAAATGAAAAAGTGGATACCAATAAAAGATATAATCAAAATTCAGATACTAAATTGTGAATTTTGATTCAAAGTGGGTATCATTTTGGACAATCTCTCTCGCCTCTAATTTCGTACAATTTTTGAACTTGGGGTAAGCCAGGAATACTCCCTCTGTTACACCATTATTGACACGTTTACTTTTTCCAAGTCAAACTTTGTTAACTTTAACCTTTATATAAATTAATCTAGAGTTAAGTGATGAAATGACCCTATGTTTTGGTCGAAAGTGCCAATATGACCCTGTAAAATCTGAAAGTGCAATT
>JAULKM010047377.1:0-12892 GCA_032355605.1 Rubia tinctorum
GGCTTATATTCACCCTTGTATGTGTAAACTCTTGGAAATATCCCTCTTCTCTGTGGACGACCCCGACTTGCCACTATTTACTTTCTAGTAGTATAGCCGCAATTAGGGCATATAAATACTATCTTTGAGAGGCACAACGACGACCTCCCAGGGACTGTATGGGTGTGTGCATGTGGGTCACCGAGTCAACGTTAAGATTGACCATACATTAGTCTTAGCAAGAAAATTGGCCCGAAGGGTTATAGATAGAGATAGTGTTAATAGCAAACTTGGGTTAGCACGAGTCAAAACCCTAGAGCCATCGATAAGGTGCCCATCCCCTTTCCTCCGCAGGCCCCGAGAAAAGGCATTCGTAGTGGAGTGCTCGGGACGTAATCGTACGGGAGAGATTTAGATCTCCACAGCATGCTTGGATGTTGTTGCACTCCCTTAATTACGGAGGCGGTGCCGATAGAAGATTACATGCTCACCCTATGTGATAGGCATGGGGAAGTGTTGACCATTGACCCCATTATGTATCAAACACTAGAATAGGTTTGTAAATCTTGAATGTGATTGAATCGAGGATCAAAACATAACACCAATCATGTTACAAAAATACTCCCCCGGTGCTAGCTAGTTTTATATAGTTTCTTCCTCATGTGCTTTTGCATGCTCGTAGTTGTTAGTAAGCCCTCTGCTCCCCCCAAAACCTATTTTAAAAAATACTAGCCATTCCTAGCACGTGGTCGGATTGACGACTCGATCGCGGTTGTGTCTGTTAACTTTTAGATTCCTAGCATCTCTGTGGATGACCCGGTCTTATCACTATCTACCCCATAGGTAGCATAGTCGTAAGAATAATAGCAACATTATAAATTTCTCTCTTTGATCCTTGAAACATCCTCTTCTCGGTTTAGTCAGTGCATCTCCCGTGAAAAAGGTTTTTATGTTTATTAGCGACACCGGGAGTGGGCGGGTCACTCTTCAAAACCTAGTTTGACCTTTTCTTTCATCTCTTTTCATCCTTTTTATGTTGAATTTTTTTAGGGATAGTAGTATGATTTGTAGTGGCTAAACTCTTCTCTTGTGAGCAGTTAATTGAGGCTTCCAAGTCAATGTAGTGAGAAACATTTATTGGCTATTTATGAATCTTGATTATTATGCATTTGCTATGTGTTAATGTGGTTGCGCTTTATTAATGAGATTGGATGTTTGAGAATATGAAATATTTGTTTTATGACATGTTAGGAACTTGTTAAAGTGTACAATTTCCTCTCTGCCTGGCATGAAATCCAAGAACACGGAATTATAACTTCTAGTTGTGTTGATGATGAATGTGATAACATTCATCTTTGTCATATTTATCCTAAGGTGCATTAAATGGGAAAGTTCTAATTGTGGATCTTTCTTTATTAACCCAAGAAAATGCATTAATTGGTTAAATGCCTAGACTTTTGGTAGAATGTTCGTAGGTGTTATCAAGTTTATTGATTCTTTGCATGATGTCATTGATGAGGTATCTTTAGGTGTCGATAGCCTAAAATGATCATTAATGAGGTTTACAAATAGTCGTTGAATACCTTTGTAGTTTAACTTAAGAATAATGAATGTTTATCTTCAAAATGGAAGTGTAGCATTCACAAAAGGTAATCAAAATGAATAAATAGGTGATCGGTTCTATGATCTATAAGAGGTTTGGAAGCCGAAATTAATTGCGCCCAAGGTTTCATAACTTGTGTTTAATCCTCTTTTTTTTTAGTTTATTGTAAGATTACCATACTTGTATATATATGCTAGTTACTTTGTATTTATGATCATAACTAAGAAATGCCATACCAACTCCCCCTCCTCCTTTTATTGTTTTTTTCAAATCTATATATGTATATGCTTACATCCATCCTTATATGCATGAACCCTTAGGAAAATCCCTCTTCTTCATTGATGATTCCTCTTACCACTATCTACTTAGCTGTAATTAAGATATAATTAGAGTTATAAATTATATATTTGAGAGGTACGACAACGACCTCTAGACACACCAACTCGAAAGTATGCAAGTATGCCAGAGAACGATAAATCGGCATCAGCCAATTATCGTTCTCCAATAATACTCGACCACATCCTAGCATAGCCAAACCCAAATCTGAGGTATATCAGATGTGTTTGTTGGCTACGCTTCCTATCGTCCCCCTTAGAGCCAAGCTGCCGTGAGTTTAGGCTTCTCCTCGTATTGGTTTCCTCTAACCCCTGTAAAAGATGGCTGGATTGATAGAGATTTACGATCATCCTTCATCCTATCATTTGCTGATC
Source organism: Rubia tinctorum (assembly GCA_032355605.1). NCBI lineage: Eukaryota > Viridiplantae > Streptophyta > Magnoliopsida > Gentianales > Rubiaceae > Rubia > Rubia tinctorum. The sequence goes on from JAULKM010047377.1 coordinate 2,293, forward strand.
TCAATCTCTGATCCTAGATAATACAACATGAAAATCCTCAATAAGTATACACATAATGCATAGTAAATAGCAAAAAAAAAACATACTTACAATCTACATGAGTTATCCCAGAAATCCCGCCAAGGGATATTATCCCAAACTATATCACCGACTACGAAACTGATTCCTCCAAATAATGGGAGGTCTTCTCCGTACCTCTCAAATTTACTATTTTAAGCCCTAAGGTGCCCTTTAACTACAACTAAGTAGATAATGGCAAATCGGGGTCATCCACGAAGAATAGGGATTTTTCTAAGGGTTTTCACATATGAAGATGAATACTACACTAGACATACACACACACATACACACATATATAAAAGCATGTAAAGAAGGGGGTTTTAGGTTGGTTTTTCTAAGTTACGAATTTAAAGACAAATTAACTAGCAAGCAATGTAAATCTAGTAAATATGCAACAAACTACTAAGAAGAGATTAAACACACCGTGTCTAAGCATTGAACCAATTCATGCATATACATAAGATTAGTCAAGAACGTTCAACGTTCATAAACTTATCCTATTTTCTACACAAAACAAACATGATAAAGAATTCGACATTATCACATTCATCTAGTACTTATCAAATCATCAACCATATTAGAATCTGTAATTCATGCTCTTGGATTCCATATCAAAAGAGAGGAAAACTAGCTACTTTCTCCCAACCCTAACAAGCAATCATACAAGCAAATCATATACTCAAACTTTTCACACCATGAATGCATTCAAAAATAACCATTCAAAGCACAATAAATACACAATATCAAAGAATTAAATAGCTCATGTATAGTTTTCAAGACATGGGCTTGGAAGGCTTAATCAATTACTCCCAAAACTAAGTTTACATACTATACAAAAATAGCAATTCAAACATAAATTCAAGATGAAACAAAGATGAAAATGGTGGAAAATTAGGGTTTTATAGGTGCAGAATCGGGGAGAAGAAGTTGTGTGAAGGAGAGAGAGAATAAGATGGTATTCATAGTAAAAAAATTCAAAATGTGGATCTGGGCAGCGCCCTGTCGGGACTTGCGACACAGGCATCGTGAGTCACGACAGACAAGGTAAGTTGTTTTTTCAACGTTTTCTTCTTCTTTTCTAAGTGTAGCCATCTCTTCTTCATGTCTTCACGGTTTTCATTGTTTTCAAAAGTAGTCTTCAAATATTTGAATTATTACCTTGTTTCACAAAATTTCTTAGAAAAGTGATAAGAGCGCAAAAGTAGCCCTTAACTCTCCTAATAGAATTTCAAGGTAAAATGGATTATCTAAAGCATGAAAGTATACCAAAATGAGTACAAAAGATCTCAAAATCACCTTATAATATGGACACATCAGACCTTCCCAAGTAAACGAAATCATGAATGAAGTTCATGAGAAAGTAAATGAGACGCATCAAGGATCTCGAACAATCGTGAAGAAGATAATTCGAGCAGGGTATTATTGGCCCAATTCTTAACGATGCGCGCAACTTCATGCTTAAGTGCAAAAGCTTCCAAATTTATACGTCGGTGTCGCATAAGCCACGGGCTACTCAAACGGGGATATAAAGAGCCAGGCCATTTGAAAAACGGGGAATCGATTTAGGTGGACCTTTCCCTAAAGAAGTTGTTTATGCAAAGTTTCTAATCGTAACGATTGACTAATTCAAGAAGTGGGTAGAAGCGAAACCATTGGGATGAGTCACAGCAGAAGCAGCAAGAAAGTTTATTTCGCAAAACATAGTTTTTCGGTTTGGTGAGCCTCACACTATCGTGATAGATAATGGTACGCAAGTCACAATTGGAACCTTCAGTAAGTGGTGCTCGAAATTAGGGGTCATGCAGAAATTCACATTTGTAGCACATCCCCAAGATATTGGCCAAGTGGAGGTAACTAACTGAATGTTAGTCCAAGGAATTCAAAAAGGATTATAAGGAATGTGAACCATATGGGTAGATGAGATACCCAACGCGTCATGGTCTTACAGAACAACAGTACGAGAACCCACTGCAGAAACCCTGTAGAGCCTAGTTTACAGTCATGAATCAGTAATACCAGTTGATATTGGGAACTCAAGCCTTAAAGTGGAAAAATACAATGAAGGCGGTCATCCCCAAATGATGAGATTGGATCAGGATGAACTTGAAGAGAAAAGGAAATATGCAATGATCACAGAGATAAAGTAAAAGGAGAAGGTGGCTCGAGCATATAATGAGAATGTCAGGAAGATACATTTTTTGAGTTGGCAATCTTGTGCTACGAAAGAATGAGGCAAGTCTATCAAAAGAAAAAGGAAAACTATGCCCAAAGTGAGAAGACCCTTACAAGGTACGAAAGTGCACCAATCTAACTGCAACGAGCTAGAAAGGTTGGATGGCATCAGCGTCTTGAACACTTGGCATATGATCAACTTAAGGAAGTCTATGTTTAGTTATCCTTAGTAGGTGTTAGAAAAAGCTCAGCTGTATAGAAGCCTTGATATGATCATTCGCGGGCTTTTCCTTGTTGCGTCATCATTCCTTTTCAAGAGCAATATTATTGCGACCATACATACTTAATATTAGAAAACGTCTTTTGGGACGAATCACCCATAGTACTGTAGAGTTAAAGTTTATGCAAAATCTATAGTAACACTAGCGAAATATAGCGAACCCTGGCACATAGGAAAAAAAACCAAACCTCACATCTTGCAATCGCGAACAAATAAATTTGTACAATTGCAACACGACAAGCTACAGTACAAACACCGAAAAGAGACAAAAACAAGCAATGGATCTTGTGGCTTTGCACAATATATGTTTACAACCTCAATCTCGCAAGCTAAGATCTTGCAAAAATAAATGCAAAGGCACACATGCCTACAAAAAAAAGTGACAAAAGCAAGAAATAGATCTTACGGCTTCGCACAATATAGGTTTTCAACCTCAAACTTGAAAGCTATAGATCATGCAAAAATTAATGCGATGGCACATGTGCCTGCACAAACAGCGAAAAAAGCAAGCAATTAAACTTGTGGATTGGCATGAATCAGGTTTTCATAACCTAGAACTCTCTAGCAACAGATCTTGTAACTTCGCACCAACTAGAGATCAATAACTCAAAGCAGCTTGTGGTACCAAAATTTCAGACGAGTTACAACCATTCCTCGTCAGCAACTTAAGGCGAAAACATACGAATATAGTGAATACTCATCAACAACTTAAGTCAGATTTAAGACCAAACTCTTCACCATCAAGTTGAATACTCATGACGCCCACGATGTATTGATAACTTTTATTCAAATTCTCCAGGTTATGCATGTCTTCCTAAGTTTACGAATATGTGACCTAACAGATTCGGATAGATTGATCATCTGCCCGTTAATATTCATAATAAGATCCCCATGATTGGTAGGACCACGAGGCTCTGCATAAAGGGCTTTGAGTTTATCTTTGTAATCAACACAAGCTTGTTCAAGATGATGCACACACGATTCAAGGTTGTCCCATTCAGCAAGAAAGTGATCATTCTCACTACGCAGGTGGGTGTAATCACGACAAACTGTTCATCAAACTTGCTCTGCCACCCTGAAGAACATATGGAAAGGTGATAACATTCATCATACTTCTTCTTGAGATGATCCAATAAATGGTCAATACGAGAGCATTGCTTATTTATGATTATGGTCTTCTGATGAGCCTCGCGTGCTTTGTTGGCGGCAATTTTTTTTATTTCTTTTTGTTGATCAATCATTTTAACCAAGTTTAGCTGCTGCCGTTGGATAAGATTTTTCTGTCGAGCGCACAATCCTTTCAACTCGCGAATATAGTCTTCTGACTCGCTTATGGTCTTGTTCCATCCAAGCTCCAGATCGTTGATGCAAAGTAGCATATATTTGAGACCAACGCCCAACGACAGTGCCCACTCCTGAACGTGACTGGGAAGGTTGAGTGAACACACGTATACAAGGAGATTACAGGGGCAACTCATAGGAGAGAATGGAGATGACGAAGAAGTTGGGACATGTCAACCAAGACATAATAGACTAGATTCTAAGGTAGAACTCCCAATACTTGAAAAATGTTCACCTGAAAGCATCTCAAGAAATTCCTTTGGGTAAAATGCATTTATTCCCCCAAGTTATTTGTTTAGTGCACATATATCCCCAGGTTTTAAAAAGTGCACATATACCTCTCTCAGTTTTTCGAAAGTGTACATATACAACTACCAATTTTTCAAAAGTGCACATATGCCTCTATAGCTGGAGATCCGCGCTTGAAAAACTGAGGGATATATGTACACAAATAAGGGACTGGGGGTACATGTGCACTTTCAAAAAACTGAGGGGTATATGTGCACTAAACAATGAACAGAGGGACAAGAATGTAATTTATTCAATTCCTTAGATAGGGAAGTGGTAGCTTCAATCGGTCTAATAGGGAAGCACGAATTGGAAGGCATAAATTGAGGATGTTTCTCAACACAAAGACTAGAACCCAACGTATCAAGAGGATTTAAAAACTTACTGCCGATAAAAATATCAAATCCTTGCATACGATAAATACGGGAAAAAGTACAAAATTAGAGTTAGCCTACTAAATTCACATTGGAGGAAGGGTACATAATTCAAACATATGTTAAACTACAATTATACGTTACAAATCTAAATTCTAATGGTCTTAAATTAAGCCATAACTCTAAAATAGATTAACATTAGCATAAGAAGCAGGCATATTCTGGGTGACGAGAGCATAATCCTCCCCATTTGCATTCTTAGTAGAATTCTCCACATTTGCATTAACCTGTGGGTTAGGAACTGTTTTAGGACCAGGAGAAGCAAACTAGAGGCTATCAAGATAGTTAACTCTGCACTTTCGCAGCTCAGAAATAGAAGGAAGGAAAGACAGACCAGCAAGATGTGATAGCAAGGCATAAGGATGTCCACCATCTGAAATTTTATTGATGAATTCAATGTTAAGCATGGTCTTCTGCTGCTCCAATATCTCCTCGCACATAGCTAGTGAGAGTAATCTCTTTGCCTTCAGCGCATGGTTCGTCTTTTGCAGCTCCATCAAAGTCTAGCACCAACCAACATTGCTAGCGGAGCTAGAAACTTCTTCAAAAAGGTTGAAGAAGGACTTCATCTTAAGGAGCCGACTAGCGAGAACCTAGGGATAACTGGGCGAAGCAGGTGCGTTAGTCCACATCTCCTCCAACTCAGCACATAGCTTGTTAGCCTCTTCTTCAAGAGCCTGCGCACGTTTCTCAGCAGGTTCAAGCGAGACCTTCATAGCCTCGTGCTGCGTCTCGCTAGCTTTATACTGCTCCAATAGCAAATCGTCCTGCTTGGTGAATTTAGCAACCCGCTCATCCACAAGCTTGAGACTCTCACCAATCTTATGACGTCCGTTAGAAAAAAAATACAAACGAACATAACAGTCAGATATCGTAGTTAGAGCAGACTAATATAAGAAAAAACCATTTAAAAATTTAGCGAACATACCACAACCATCGACTCATGTAGAGAGAGTTTGGAAAGAGTGGTAGGAATAGTCCCTTCTATCAACAAATTACCGCTTCGCGCGCGAAGGCTTAGAATGGGAATGACTTGTGCGATCTTTTTTCTCAGAAGGCTCCAAGGCAGTCGATGAACCACCACCCGGATTCATTATCTTCCTTTCCTAAGCGACATTGGTAGCATTATCTACAAGTACCTCCTCCCCTTCAGGTACCCTCTCTTTAATATGCACTAACTGAGAGTTTGCCGGAGCGGGATTCTCCTGAGAGACATCGTCAACACTAATGTCATGCGGTTGGACGGGCGTGTTTTTCATCTCCTCAGGTTTATCATCAAGAATAAATGACCTGTCAATCTTGCGCCCAACTAGATCCATATCTACCATTCAACATACAACTTAAGTCAAGCAAACACACATATACAACTGAGCAATACAAAAACAATGCATGTAAAATAGAAAAACTATAAAATAACAACAAATAAACACCTTCGCTCTCAGATTCAGCATGACGCAGACCTATCGAGTGTTCTCTGAGTTTAAAAACAACCTCGGACTTAGAAGTAAGATGAACTCCCGACTTGGGAAGCCTAGACTTAGGAACATTATAATTCCAAGCCGGAAGAATCTGTTCGCACTTAGGATCCATTTTAACATAAAAAATTATTTTGCGCCACACATTGCAGTTAATAAGAAACCAACCAACGAACTCAACAGTGGGAATTACAGGATGAAAAGGGAATTCATTTGATGAGTTTTTCACCTTACGAAGCTGATACAAGCTATGAAACAAGTCAATCAAAAAAGAGACATTGGTTTGGGTGCACACATAGTGGAAACCCATAATTTTTGCGATGCCCTTGGGATGAAACTGAGATAAGGCGATTTGATACGATAGAAGAAAACCTAGGACATGTTGGGGATGGGGAAAGACAAGACCAAACTTGAGATAATATAGATAGGAAGATATATATATCCAACAGGGTGTGAACACTCTAAGAATAAGAGGAGCTTTGATCTCAAACGAACACATGAAAGAAAAATTAATTTTCAAATTTTCCAATCAGTCTTCAGACAAAATGCTATTAATGGTAGAAGAGCCGATGTGATGATCCAAATCTTCCCCAAAGTCAACATCATCAACCTGAACATCCTCTACCGGAGAATCAGTGAGATTAGGGGAAGGGAGGAATGAGTCCTAAAATTTGAGATGAAAACCAGATTAATTAGATCTATAAAACCCAGAAAGCGTATTCTGGAAGAAGTAAAAATTATAACATGGGTAACACGCCAGAGAAGACAACCTAATAACTTCCACCCAAGCGTAAACAATAAAATTGGCAGAATGGAGACACCGCATGAATTTCAATTGAGAAAAATGTTTACAAAAAAGGTGGGGAGGGGGGAGAAAAAATACAAAGAAACTTACCAGTTGAGAGGGAGAAAAACGGCGATGCAGAGAAAGAATAAAAAGGAACAAGGAAGATGAAAGACTGAGGCATTTGAAGAAGCAATAAAATCAAGTATTTAAATTAAGACACTGAAATGTAAAAAATTAGGCGTTAAATTAGTAAAAAACACACGATGGAATTTCGACACAAAAACGGAATATGAGATGGTGGCGAAATATGAATAGGTGATAAACTGAAAAATGACGGAGTTAGGTCAGTCAATTCAGGGCATTTATAAGGTAAGCAAAGATAATGGCAGGTGAGAAAATTTGAAAAGCGTAATGAATAATGAGGGGAGAATCTCAGCTTAACGACATAAGATTGCAACAACCAAGCCTATCAAAAGTTATAAATTTGAAGTATGAATTCAAACTCAAATTTAAAAACTAGACATTCCAACAAAATCGCAAGTGTAGTCAAGAAGCACGCAACACTTATAAGTTACTGCGATGACGAACATGTTACTACAACTTAGGAGATAAACTAAACAACATTTCACAGACATTCAACAGACACAGTCATCTCTTTGTGTTCCATTGACTTCATGGCTTGGAATTTTTTTGTTCCATGTTATTGTTACTGATTTTAGCCTCTTGAGTTTAAGTACAAATCTGAGTTGAAAATTTGCTTCCATGCTTTCGTTCCAACTATCCTCTACAATTTCAACGAAATCCTTTTTAAGTAGCCACACTTGAAAGCTAAAAGGCTTAGGATATGTAGTATTAGAGTTTGATATTCCTATGTACAGTGGAGAAGATCAGAGGTAAGCTTGTTGAGTACTTGAACAGTTGAGACATTAGAGCATGTACAATGGGGGCTCAGGGGGGACTCAATTAAAAATTGAGACGGAACCGGGACCGAAATCCCCCACAGTGGGGGGCTCAGAGCGGGATGCATTCAATTAGCCCGCCCCTCCGGCTCAAGAAGCTGAGCTCTCCCCAAGTCAGAAATGACAGAGCATCCCACGTGTTGCAGGGTCCCGCGCTGATGGGCGGGTCATTTATTTTGACCAAGGGTGCCACGTGGCACCTCTCATTGTGCAACGTGGCACCGCCTGTCCCCCCTTTTTTTAAAAAAACCTGATTGGGACACATGGCCCAATCAGGTGGTGACACGCGTCCCAACCGGAAAAAAATCTGTTTTAAATTTCTGGAAAAAAACTTTTGTTGTATTTAAAAATCCAAAAAATGGAAATTTTCTTTTAAAATATGATTTTTATTTTTTAAAGGTAAAATAAAATTTGGATCTTTTTAAATATTAAAATTATATTCTTTAAAAAATATATGTATATGGTTCTTTTTAATTACGGTTCATGCAATTAATTTTAAAAATTGAAATTAATTTCAAAAATTAAATTTGAAAATAAAAATTCAATTAAAAAATTGTAGGTGTATTATTAAATTTCACATTACATTTTATTTTGTTTGATAAATTTATTTGAATTAAATATTAGAGGTAAAATTAATTAGTAGGATAGAGGTCCATTGAGTGGGATCAAAGTGGTCTCAACCATTGTGGAAGAAAAATGCAGTGATTTAGTTGTGGGTTCAATTGCTGAAGTGGAAGAGAGATTGATTATTTAATGAATTGAAACCGTTTGAGCAAACTCGGATCGGGTTTAGCATTGTAGATGGTACTATATTGACTGAACAATTCCTGACCACCCATTGTCCTATGTAAGCCTCTTGGATATTAATTTCTCTGTGGTTATAACAAGTGAGTGCGTTTCCTAGTATTTTAGGTTCTTTGATTGTATTAGTATTGATGAATGGGTTGAAATCCATCCTATAACCTAACTTTCTGGCAATTTCCTGGACCTGAATTTACCTCCTTGTTTCTTATAGCATCAAAAATGTCCTCCATATGAACTCTTCCTATGTACCAACTCCATATGAACTCTTTTTTTTACACTATTCTCTATCAAAATTAATTTGACCGCATATTTAATAGATATATGAACAATAATATTATCGTGTATGATATTATTGAATTCGTCATAACTAGTAGTTTCTAAATATAAATTTTTTATTTACTGTTATTATATGTAGGTAAATATACTCATGGTCAATTATGTTTCTTCAATATCGTGATAATGATTGCGGTGCAAATAGAGTTGGGACGGAGGGTAGGTGTGTTGACAGACAATGAAGTTAGATGATTAAAAATATTGTCTCTTTGATCGTGTGTGTGTAGGCATAAATTAAGAAAGCCATTATCAATTGATTAAGGTGTTCTTTTTGTATGAAAGCTGTGTAACTGCATTAATGAACCAAACAAAAACTTTAGGCTAGCTATCATTCCAGGCCATTACAGTTCCTTGCATATTTGCAGCTAACAAATAAATGACCAGTTGTTTCCTGTACTTTCCCACACAAGAAGCAATTAGATTGATTTCCCAGAGTTCCCATCTCTTGTAACCTGCCCATGGTAGCCAGTTTTTCATCCATTAGCATCCAGAGGAAAAAAAAACAGCATTTCGGATGAATTCTTTTATGCCAAAGAATTCCAGCCTTGTCCTTTGCTATCTGTCCTCCTTTCATTCTGCTATATACTTCAGATATCAACAGCTTTCCATCTTTGTTCACACACTGTTTCAGGTCTGTAAACACCTTCTCTCTCAATTTTAACAGAGCTTTCCATGACCAACTGCTTCCCTTTAAATTAGTATACCTGAATCCATATGATCCACCGTGTATCTTTTTTGCTGTCTGTGTCCCATAAATGCTTGCTTAGAGCTGCCAGATTCCACAAGCTTGGATCTTTAATTCTCATTCCTCCCTGAAGTTTACTCTTGCTCATGGAACTCCATGCTGCTGTTGTAAACCCCTTTTGACCTTCCCCTCTTTCCCAGAGATAATTCATACACAGCTTGACTATCCTTCAATGCACATTTTCAAGCAGTTTCATGATGCTGCTCCAATAACAAGTTATACTGAGTTCGCCAGTGTTAATTAAGTGAAGCTTCCCTCCATATGATAGGTTTCTTGAATTCCATGCCTTAATTCTGCATCTAACCTTTCCCACCGTGTCTTCACAATCCTGCTTATCCCACCTGATTGTTGAAAGGGGCAAACTAAGGTATTTCATGGGCAAATCACTCTACTTTACTTGAAGTATACCAGCCAGTATCTCCTGCTCAGTTCTGTCCATCTTTGAAAAAAAATCGACTTTTTTTCATTGATGCCTAGTTCTGTAGCTTCTTAAAAATCTTCAGGTATTTTTTGACTCCACCCACTGTTTTCTTCCTAGCAGCACAGAACAACAGCAGGCCATCTGCAAATAAAAGTGTGTGCACTCTCACTTTTCCACATCTTTGATGGATTCCAACCTATGTTGCACCGAGACGGGGACGGGTACCTAAACGGGTACGGGGGCGGGAAACGGAAAAAGTAAAAAATAATGGATACGGGGACGGCAAGGGGACGGATAAAATATAATAATAATAATATATATATTATTCAAAAATTAATATCAATTTAAACTCAAACTCAATTTAATAAGTTGTGAGAAAAATAAAAATAGCAATCCAAACTCTATTAAATATTCAAAAAAAAACCTTATTCGTTAATATTCTCTGAAATCAAATCATTCTCCATTTGTGGCTCATCAAGTGAGAGATTCGCAAACTCCAAA
>JAULKM010047398.1:0-12891 GCA_032355605.1 Rubia tinctorum
TGAATAATAGGTTATGTGTTCCTCAATGTTCTTTACGTGAATTACTTGTGAGAGAAGCTCATTCAGGTGGTTTAATGGGACATTTTGGTGCATTAAAAACTTATAATTTGTTGAATGAGCACTTTTATTGGCCAAAAATGCTTATGTCTGTTGATAGGATTTGTAGGAATCGTATTGATTGCTTAAAGGCTAATTTCAAGACTAAGCCGCATGGTCTATATACTCCTTTACCTGTTCCTACACATCCCTGGGTTGATATTTCTATGGACTTTGTACTCAGATTACCGTGATCCCAAGCAGGTAATGATTCTATCTTTGTGGTTGTTGATCATTTCTCGAGGATGACACATTTTGTTCCTTGTAGGAAGACAAATGATGAAAAACATGTTGCAGACTTATTTTTAAAAGAAGTGGTCTGTCTCCATGGGATTCCTGCATCAATTGTCTCAGATAGGGATGTAAAATTTTTGTCCTACATTTGGAACATTTTGTGGCAAAAATTAGGGACAAAGTTGCTGTTTTCAACGGTAAGTCATCCACAAACTGATGGTCAAACAGAAATGACAAACCGCACCTTAGGTGCACTCCTACGTGCCTTGGTCCAAAAGAACTTAAAGAATTGGGAAGCGTGCATTCCGATCGCAGAGTTTGCTTATGATCGCACTGTTCATTCTACTACTTTTTTACCTCCATTTGAAATTGTTTTATGGATTTCTACCTACTACACCTCTTGATTTACTTCCTCTGAATTTTAAACAGGTGAAGAATTTAGATAGAGAAAAGAATGATGATTTTGTGAAGCGATTACATGAGAAGGTGCGATTGAGGATTGAGAAGGCCAATGCGCAGACTTCTGCCAGGATTAACCCTAGCCGCCGCTAGGTTCACTTCAAGGAAGGCGCATGGGTTTACTTGTACTTACGCGAGGAGAGGTTTCCAAATTCCCGGAAATCTAAACTAAGTCCGCGTGGTGATGGTCATTTTCCAGTATTAGAACGTGTGAATGACAACGCCTACAAGATTGATCTACCCGGCGATTATGGTGTTAGTACTGTGTTTAATGTTGCTGATTTATCTCCATTCTCCTTTGAAGATGATTTAGTTTCGAGGGCAAAACCTTTTGACCATGGAGGGAATGATGGAGATCCTAAGACGACTACCAACATAAATGAAGATATTCACGTCTTGATCAACATTCAAGTGTTATTTTTGGGATCCTCTAAGTGACATGGTTGGACCAATGACAAGGTCAAGAATGAAGCTTAGGGATGCGACATTGAATGCTTTTATTGATCGTCTTCATGATGAAGAATTAAAGAAGAACTCGACTAGGGCTTGGATTAATTATTCAAGCTTGTCGATTAACTGAAGACATTATGAAAAACACTATACTCTTTTTCACACTAGGTTTTTTAATGAGGTAATGTGATCATTGTAACATTGTTTTATTTCAGTCCAATAACTCAGCTATGTGGGCTTTTGAAGAGTTAGTATTTTCGAACCTAGTCCATTAGAGTTTCTCAAAAATATTGTCTTTCATTCTTATTAGAATAAGATTTTGGTAAGATTAGATAAGGTAATATTTTTCTTGTCTAATTCTAGCTATATGCGGCCGAGATTAGGGCTTAGAATAGAAGTTCAGCTAAATATGGTTTTACCTTCTTCAAGCAGCCATAAGTTAATTCAGATTCCAATTGTGCTTAAGGTTTGTATGGCCAAAGTTCACATCTATTTAAAGAGAGGGTTAGCCAAGAATTTGAACAACTTTTATCAATCATTTATTCAGAATTTTGAGTCATTCTCATTATTTTCATTGTTGCTTAAGCCTGCGGGTTTATTAAGTTTCAATCTTCTTTGTAAGCTAATCATGCAGGCTAGTTAGTACACAAAGAACCCTTGTGATCTAAACATGCGGGCTATTTAGAGAACAAATCAGAGTTGAGTGTACACTGCAGGCTAGACGCTGCAATTTCGTGCATGTGAGCTTGCTTGGGCGAGATCCCTAGTTCAGATAAAGATCCGATATTCTGAAATCCAGAGTCTTCGCAAGGAGATTCATATTATTTGTTCCCAGTTTCCTTTCCTCCGGTGTTGGTTGCGGGGTCTTCCTGAAATGTGCTTTTCGTTGAGACTCAGCCTTCCCCCTGCACTTCTGCTTATGATGGCGTATATATCTGTCACCGCACCTGCTCTCTCTTCCCCCGGAGGTATTCTCTCTCTGTCTTTTGCGGTGTTGATGAATTTTCTCTATTCTGGTCATCTCGTTTCCCTTGTCTCGTTTTCACTCCCTGTCAGGGCTCCTTGCCTTACTACGATTGTCCTGCTATTTTTTTAGGAATCCTATGTACCTCATTTTTCCCTGGTAGGTAGCCATGTTGTGATCCTTCGCACTTTTCTCCAAATGCACTAGTTCTCCTCTTTCCAGTGCATTCTCTATACTGTGCTTCAAGTGAATACAGTCGTTCGTGTCATGGCCATGGTCACCATGGTACTCACCGAACCTAGACTTATCCCTCCTTTCTGGGGGTGCCTTCATTCTTGGAGGAGCATCCAGGATGCCTTTTCTGGCATACAGGTCGAAAATCTCTCTGGGATTTTTTATCAAAGGGGTAAAGATTCTTTATGGCCTGTTGAACCTGTTGGATAGTTGGCTGATTCCTGTCCAGTTGGGTCTTGCTTTCTTAATTCTTCCCTCTGAACTATCCTTATCAGCCATGCGCTGATTATGGTCTCCCAGCACTTCCTTCCTCCTTTTATCCGCCAGGTCTGCCCTGTGGAAATTTCCAACTCTCCTCATCAATTCATCAATACTTGCTAGCGGGTCCAGGGTGAAATCCTACAACAACAACTCATGTCTGAGACCGTTCACGAATGTGTCGATGAGGAACTGGCTGCTTCTCTCCTCCACCTGGTTTGCTTCATCACTGAATCTCTCCCAGTATGCGGACAACGTCTCAATTTGGCTTCTGTCTAATGGTGAGTAACTCCGATCTTGTCTTCCGGAACTTCTTCCTTTGTATGAAACGGCTTAATAACTTTTCTTCCAGCTTACTGAAGATGTCTATCGTCCCGTCTTCCAAGATCCCAAACCACACTCTAGCCGCAACTGTCAAGGTGGTCGCAAACACCTTGCACCATATAGCTTACGGTATCGCAAAAGTGGCCATGTTGGTACAAAAGGTGTGCAAATGGTCTTTTGGGTCCTCCTCGCCGTTGTATTTTCCCAGGTTCGTCGATATTTTCAGCTTTTAGTCCGCCTTGAACAACTGTATCTGTCTGGTAAACGGTGAACCCCTAACCTGCCTATCTGGGCCCTCTTCTCCTCTTGGCGGCGCCTTTCGCCCAGTCTGTTCTTTATTCCTCTGGAGTGGTACATAACCTTCTCTCCATTCATGGTATGTCGCCGCTTCTTCTGCTTCAAATCGCCTTTTTTTCCAGGAGAGGTTGTACTCTTTTCTCTCCCTGGCCCACCTTGGGTTGTCTGCGACACTTTCTCTCCTCTAGTAGGTTTCTCGGAATCCCCTTTTTGTTCCAAAAAAATCTCTCTTGGGCGAACATCATGTCTCCACCACTGCGGCTGCCCGTCTTCCATTTCCTTTAATCTGTTCATCATCTCTTTCTGGAATGCCATTATTGTTTGAAGGATCTCTGATTTATTCACCGCTTCCTCCACTGTGTGGGTTCAATGTCCTTCTCCCTTCGGCGTAAGCGTCGGTACAGGTTCATCTTCCTATGTCACATCCTCTATCGTCACCTGGTCATACAGGTTCTCTGGCATGTGTCCCTCCATCTTCTCCAAGTTACGTGGGTGCTGAAATATTATCGCGCTCCCCACAGACGGTGCCAATGTTAATACCAAAAATCGTAGAATGTCTAGCAATGATCCACACCAGCACCGTATGCACCTGAACCTACAACACAGACAGAGAAAGGTCAGGCAGGCAGGCCCAGGGTCGTGCCTACTCCGACGCCTCTGTTAGTCATCAAAGTCATGTAGATGCGTATTTAAGTGAATAGTAGACTGATTGGAAAATCTTACCTCATGTCTTACACTCTTCCTTGTAATATGTGGTTCGGTGGCTGATGAAACTGGAGTTGTCCCATCAATGCCCATCAATACGTTACTAACCTGATCCCACGCCCATACGTTATCACCATCCCTTTGTCAAACTCAGAGCATCTGTTTTTTAAATGCATTTTACTTAATAGTAAACACTTTTTATTAAAAAGTTATCACTATTGATCAATTTATAATAAATATCAACATTTAAGTAAAAATTCGACACCTCTTTAAAGTGAATTGAGTAACTAATATATAAATGTCACTTGGAATGAATTGTCTCCAATTAGTGGAATGTTGAGTCTCATAAAAAGAATTTCTTACAAGTTTGTCCATTGTTGGAAGTTGGTTCTTAAATAATTTTTGTTAAATTGGTGACGTGATACATAGGAAGTGCTTTTAAGTCCACTTCCATTACAGGTGCTCTTAGGTTCATTAAATGCACATCTAATTATACTATACTACTCCCTCTATCCCAACCCAATCTGCAATTTTAACTATTCATTTAGTCTAAATTTCTTAACTTTGACCTCAAATTTGAATTGATAAATAAGTTAAGATATTGTCGTATGTGATCTTGTTAGATTCATAATATCATGTATTTTTAAAATATTAACATTTTACTACTTGTATTTACACACAATTATAAATACCAAAGATCGAACTTTTTTTCGAGTCAATTGACGAAAGTCAAAGTGTTCAAAATTGGCTGGAACGGATGGAGTATTTAACTTTTAATTATTTTGATTGGGGTTGGCAATTTTACATGAAATTTTATAACACTCGGCTCATCCAACCTGAATAAAAGAGTGAAAATAAAATTAAACGGATGAAACGGGTCGGATGAAGGGTGAACTTTTTCATTAATTATTAAACTCGCGTATCCGCCCACCCTTCTAATCAGTTTATTATTTAAGAAGTATAAATGTAAAATAATAATAGTTTCAAAGTTTAAAAATCTTGACATTAAATATGTGAAAATCATTGGATTTAATGCTATAGATCTAGGAAATTTAATGAAGAGTCCTACAATTAACTACTAGAATAAAACTTAGCTAATGAATTCTCAAACCATAGGAGACTAAATGTTTCTTATATACTAGGCAGATTGGGCCTTGAAAGGCCCAAGAGGTGAGAAACCCTAACTGCCTCACTGCCACAGGTCATGCCAAATTACACGGTCCGACCAGCACAACCTGTGCAATAGTGCATGGGGCATCGGCTAGAGTGTGTCCACTATCTTTTGAGCACACAGGCCGTGCTGAATTGCATGGCCCATCGTTCGGAGCTTGTTCCACCGTCTTCTGAGAGCACGTGACGTGCTGGATTGCACGACCCATCGATTGGCCTTCGTTCCACCCAACTTCTGATTATACAAGACGTGTTAAGTTGAACGTCCTATTGACCAGGCCTTCAACTTCCTTCATTCTTCGAGCACAGGTCGTAAATCTTTAAATGACCCATCATTTGGACTTTGTGTCCTCAGCACGACCTATGACACGAGTATGTGTTAGTTTGCATGGCCCGTGTCATTTCTTTGACTCTTCCAGACTTTGCTCTTTTCTTCGACGCATCTATCTACTGCCACTTTTTGACTCGTGAACTTCAGTCTTCTACCATCCTTGTGAATGGCTTTCATTAAACTACTTTGAAATGCTTACAAGCAATCTACAAATAAGCTCACAAAATAGAATTTTGATGCTCGTAAGGACCAAAAATCTATTAGACTAAAAATAGGTTACAAAATGAAGGATTTAGATATGAAAACCAAAAACGGTCATCTAAACCCCCTTATGATGTAAACCTACCTAAATCTAACAATCTATCAACCAAAAGATAACAAAATAGATGTTAAATGTTTCGAAAAATAAATGCATTTGACGTCTCATCAAATCCCCCACACTTAAACTCGTCTCCGAGTAAACAAGAACAAGCAAAAACCTAAGCATAAACTAGCATGCAAAGGTTTTTCCAAAACACCCAACATTTTATTCCTGGACTACCTTAGCCCCCAAGACATAAGAATCTCTCACACTCTCATATCCCAAAAGCTAAAATAATTTAAACAACCAACACACCAATCAAGGGTGAGGTACAAAATATAAATGTAAAACTAGTTTACTCTACCAAAGAAACTACCAAATACACAATCCAAGAGAAGCATAAAATCAAAAAAACTCTCATTTTTTCTCATTTTGCTTGGGAGCCCTATTGAATTTTCATCCTAACATCGCAATGTCCTTCTCGGCTTCCTTCCCACACCGTAATTTAAGAGCACTCACATTCCTTGGATTGCTTTCGAGTTGGGAAGGCAGGAATCTCTTGCTTCGAGTTGGCTAACCGAGGTGGCCAATTGCCTAACTTGAACCTCAAGGTTTTTAATGCTTGAGAAAGCCCTCGTGCCCAACTCTTCAATATCTTGCCTAGTCCTCTCCGCAAATATCTCATTGCTCTTGGTGACTTACGCAATGACATCCATCAACTCATCGCGCTCCGCCTTATAAATGGCCCCACGGTTGTTCGAAGTCCCCTCACCCCTAGGGTAGGGTTGTGGCGGAGAACCTTCCCAGTTGTACCCTTATCCACCCCTATATGCATTGCCTTACTCTTGTTGGTCGTCACGCCAACGAATATTAGGGTGGTCCAGATGTGCATAGAAATCTTAGATTTTAATAACCGTATCAAAGTCCGAAGCAAGGGCTAACCATATCTTATTTTTGCATAAACATGTAATCTGGTCATATTTAAGGTTCACTGCACAGATTTTTATATCCAAGAAAGTTGCAGAACAGTACTGGCACATTAATTCTGTGTACATGTGTATTCAACCTACTCCTGAAGAGTTCCAGAGCTGTAGGTTTACATTTGTGTTTGATATAATTTTTTATTTATTCATTGGATTATCATTCAAATAGCTTCCTAATGACTTTCTTCTTTCCATTGCTCTGTTGATAGTGTCATTTTTATGGTGATTTTGTTCAAGCTCTCTCACGTGTCATTTTAATTGAATTTGATTGTGTGTACTTGGATGTCTTCGTTGGCGTTTTGGATGTATGAGCCCAAGTAGAATCTTTCTATGCAGTTTTATTTTGTGAAATTTATATGTCCAATTGCAAGAGAGGCTGCGATGCATGCTTAATATAGTCCAACTACCCTTCATGGGACCTTGCAGGATGGTTCACCGTGGAATAGATGAGATAGCAGCAGATTGTTCAGGGAGGTCTCGTTTCAGCTTCATGGGCTCCTTCGACGAGAACAACCCTTTTGGCAGGGGCGGTACAGCGAGAAGATGGCGCCCGAGGTTATAAGTAAAGCACTTATAACCTACGAGCATAACATGAAGCACTTGCAAGTTAAACTTGAAACACTTATAAGTTACCAGCGAAGCACGTACAAGGAGATGAATTAGGGACCGATGGATACAAGGAGATGGGTAAAAAGGGAGGGCTAAGTACCATGGATGAGTCCAGCGGTAAAAAGAAACTTCAACCAAGATCTTGTTTCCCTTGGACATTCTCTCCATGTTGTCACTATAATGTGTTTTACGTTATTGCCTGGTTGTAGATGGATTCTGAGCTTTAAGTTTAGTGTGTGTGTGTTTTAGGGACTCTTTCTTCGCATTGTTGTACTAGCTTTTTGTTGATTTTTTTTGGTAGCTATGTAGCTTTAGATTGATTTCCCAAACTAAAATCTTACTTTTCTTTTGCCATTACATTGTACATACACAAAAAGGTAGAGACAATAGTCTATGAATCCTTTCAAACGGAAGCAGTGGAATATAATCAATAATCAAATGCAAATGTCGCCACTGCTTACCCTGATGAATATCATCTCAGGAGAGCTAATACACTACCCGAACCCGCCAAACCAATCTATGAGCAAACTATATTCCATTATATATACTGCTAGAATGCTAAAACAAAGAATCCATTGACAGTGCTGGGTTAAATAATGTTGCTATGTATTTAAAGCACCTTCAACCTAAAATAGAAGCACTTGTAAGTGTAACTTAAAGAACCTTCAAACATCTATAAATTATACTTAAAGCACGTTCAAACTGTGCTTGAAGCACCTACAAGTATAATTTAAAATGTATGCTAGTTATAACGTTAAGCACCTAACCACAAGTATAATTTGAAGCACCGATAAGTTATAAGTGACGCACCAACAAGCATATCATTAAACACTTAAAATCATACTTTGAACACTTTTATGCTATACTCGAAGCACCTACAAGAATAACATTAAACACCTACAAGTATAATGTGATTCACCTACAAGTTTAACTTGAAGCACACATAAGTTATAAGTGAAGCACTTACAAACGTAACTTTAAACACATACAAGTCATGCTTTAAGCATTTGTATGCTATACTTGAAACACCTTCAAGATATGTGTGAAACACTTATAAGCATATTGGTGAACGCCGTTTCACTCACCAAAATAATCTGCAAACTCTATAGATGAGATTAGCACAATAGTAAGCAGAGTTGATCCCACGAGGAACGGAGCAATAACTATAACAATTACCTACTAATATAAAACATTTTTGGTGTAGCCAACACGCGCTTAATTTTCAAGAATTTATTTATGACTAATAATGCAATTAACTAATATAAAATATAAACTAATGATGAAAACTAACAAATATAAAAATCTAGAAAATATATGAAAAATGTAATCGGCTCACAATAATTCACATTAGTTAAACATCGATTATAGGCGCAATGATTAATTAATATTTCTGTATCTATCAGTTATATAAAAGTAGGTACGATTAACCTCCCCAATTCTTTCTTACCTTGTCGACAATTGACCAATTATAATTAATCAATTATTTCTCTTACAAAGATGCTCCCGGAAAGTATTCGCTAAACCAAATACACACCTCGATAGCATTAAGAATGAAAAGAACCCGATACAACAATTACCAAAGTAAAAATAAACAGTAATGCACGATTAATTGTTTCTCATCTTGTTATTACAGTCTTAGCTAGTTAGATGTTTTTCACAAGAACTCCCTACTTACTAACCCTTTCCAGCGACTACGTATTGGTGGAATTAGAAAGCATTATTCCAATAATATTCAAGTTGATCAGGCTTATATATCAAGAATAAAATTAAACCAAGAACAAGCAAGAACACACAAAAATCAATTCTAAAACAATTAGGCCTCACGATCAAAACTAATGTTTGTTATTCCATGCCGATATATAAATTAGCTACTCATAGTATTTAAATTAAATTAATATATAATATAATATACGAACAAATCATAAATAATATAAATAAAACAAAACGCAAACCGTGATGTATAAACTCTCGATCAATGCATGTGGCTGCCTTCTGTAGTATTTAGAACACTAAAATTAATAAAATGAAAACTAAGACCTAAACTAAGCTACTCCTACGGGATATGTACATCTGCGAAATAAAGTAATGCGTGACTAATTCGAATGTCTCGACCAACAATCAATTTCGGATTCTATTTCCGAAAGAAAAGAAATCAAAATATATTCTACCTCTAATTAACTAATTCCTAAAATTAAGGAATTTCAACTGGAAAGAAATAATACAATCCTTATTAATATGGAAAGTGAAATTTTTATTTTTTTCAAATCCATATTTCTTCAATAATTCACTTTTCACCCCATAACTTCAACAATTCTGCTTTTCCCTACCTTTGTTCATCCCTGAAATTATGTCTTATAAAATAAGAACATTTTCCATTGGAGTACATCGTCTCATTAAAAACCCTAACCTGAAAAACCCATTGGAAAAAAATCGTTGGTTAAGGGAAAACGAGTACAATGTATAGCTCCCTCTCAATTTTTCACAATCCATTAATTCCTACACCAAAAACAACTAAAAGTGCAAAATATATCTCAATAAAATTATAATAATTTCACAAAATATGAAGACAATATAACACATCACATATATTGAAATACCTATATGTCATACTTTAAGCACATTCAAGACAGATACGAAGCACCTACAAGAATAATATGAAGCACTTACAACTATATTATGAAGCACCTAGAAGTTAAACTTGAAACATCCATAAGTTATAAGCAAAGCACCTAAAAACATATGTTTAAACAACTACAAGTGATGGTTTAAGCATTTGTAAGCTACTCTTTAAGCACCTACAAGCATAACATGAAGCAGTTAAGTTAAACTTGAATCACCTATAAGTTATAAGTGAAGATCCAACAAGAATAATTTTAAAAATCTACGCATCATACTTTAAGCACCTATATTCTATAGTTGAAGTACGTTCAAGAGACAAATATGTAAAGAACCTCTTATGTATACTTTTTCCAAGTTGT
Organism: Rubia tinctorum; assembly: GCA_032355605.1. Classification (NCBI taxonomy): domain Eukaryota; kingdom Viridiplantae; phylum Streptophyta; class Magnoliopsida; order Gentianales; family Rubiaceae; genus Rubia; species Rubia tinctorum. The sequence goes on from JAULKM010047398.1 coordinate 10,394, forward strand.
TATTGAAGAACCTACAATCAACATGGGAAGCACATATAGTCCGCACTTGAATCACCTACAAACAATACTTTAAGCACCTGAAATTACAACTCATGGCCTTATTCGGGGTTCATCTCATGGTCTGAAATTGCAACGGGCTTGGTTGATGCATACTGTAAAAGGACCTTAGGTTCTAGCTACAATATCTTCATTGGAATGCGGTTGAATGAAAATGACATAGTACAACATATAGGTGCTTGAACTACATCGTATAGGTGCTTTAACTGTAGCTTTTAGGTGTTTCATCCATGTCGATTCCAAACTTCACTGCTAAATGATTCAGAGATATACCTGCATCAAGAAAGTCCAACCCCAAGCAAACGAGAGTTGCAGTAGCCAAAGTGCCCACACTTTGCCTCAAACCTACAACCATTGCATTTGAAAAAACTCCAAGAACCTCTTCATCAAATCCACTCAAATAAAAACTGGAAATCAATGCATTCCAAGCAACCATATCTGGTTCAGACATTCCATCGAGCACCTAACGCACAATATAAACACAAATAATTCTATAGTAGAACCCTACCAGAGCAGTCTGTAATCACAAAACTCTTTTCTAAAAGAACTTCATGCACAGATTTAACAAAAGAGACATCTTTTATGGAAGAAAAATAGTGTTACTACGGAATACTCACACGCAAATTGAAGAAAAAAATGTATAATAATTTTCACTCCCAAGGACATACAAATGCTTTTTTTAGCCCTGCTAGAAAGTGTTCAAAACCTTGATATTCAGCTCTAATGCAATTACCAGAGCACATATTCTACAAAACACGAATAAAATTGGCAATTAGGCTAAAAGAAATCAATGATCACATGATTTGAACACGGAACTTCAACATAATTTTAATTTTAAAACTACCTTGGGTTAACTGTCAAGGTGAATAACGGAACCATGTTTTTAGGAAAGAAAAGATCAACGGTGTTTTTGGATTGAACCTGATTAAAGCCCCGCTCCCAGGATTGAAAACGTGAACTGATTTGATGTTCCAGAACTTCGATTGGGAAGTTCACCAACGGTTTATGTCACCGGGATGAATTGGTTCCAGCACCAGAAGAGAATGAAGTCGCTTGATGGTGAATCAAGCGATGGCAGCCGAGGATTAGTCCAGTATTAAAGGTTTAACTTTTCCCCAGAAATTGGAAAGGTTTCTAGATTAGTTATAACCCGCTATTTTCACCAACAAAATAAAATTGCACGCGTCGGATGACATAATTTGATTGCCCAGATTTATTCTCACATAAGATGGTGTTATCTTGAACACACCACTATATATATGTGTGTATATATATATACATATATATATATATATGTTTGACCTATTTTACATTCTATTCACTATTGATCAAATTCATATGTATATACACTTTGACTGACTTTACAATCAGAGAGTTTTGCTCTCAGAATATTTTAAGGTTTTTTTTGCAGTTCACGGTTAAAGAATTGACAACATGGTACAAAGGTGTTCCAAATGCATCATTAGAGCAACTCCAACATGTTCCCTAAAATTTTCTCTATGATAGGGAATGAAAATCAATGTTCCCTATATTTTTTTGACTCAACTCCAACAACTTTCCTATTTTGCATGATCTAGAATTTAATACACTATAGTTTCCTTTTAATTTAAATCTAAGAGTTGACTTTTAAATACTCCAAAATATAGTTAAAAAATTAATACTAGTTAGTTTTTTTTTTAAATTCAATGTAACAAATTGAAAACTTGAAGTTAGATATTAATTAGAACTAATATTTTTTTCTTTTTTCACCCAATTTGAAATAAAAAAATGATTTACATTAAAAAAATCAACAAAGTTTTCCATATTTTTATCATACTCATATATGAATTATATAAAATTTACACTCAACTTATTCACTATCTACTAAACCCGGTACAAGAAATTACATTAAACATCCAAACTGCCATTTTTTTCTTCCAAAGGAGCGAAAAATAAACTTAAAAATAATTATTTATGTCTAGCCTACTTTTTGTAATGATGACTCATTTTCATCGATTGCGGTATCAATGGTGGGGTGGTGTGTGTCATGTTTATATTATAAAAATTAATAATTAATTTTTTCAAAACAATCAATACATCCCATTTAAAACTAAAAGTTAGAATTTAATTAAAATAATGACATCTAAAAACTTCAAAAACTATAAATTAAAGAAAATAATTTCAACATTCTAAACAAATCATTATTGACAAAACCCTTAAAAACTATATAAAGAATCATCACATCTGAGATGTACTAGTTTTCACAGAATTCGCTCTGTTCTCTCTCCTCGCCTTTCTGTAACCTCCGCAACCACCAACGGTTATTTCCTCCACCGCTAACGGCTCTATCACAGCTTTTCCGAACACCAATTCAACACCACCGGTAGCTCTGACCGACAATCTCAGCCGCTATGGCGGCTCAGGCTCCTAAAAGCTTCTCCCAAGTACTCCAAACCAGAAAT
>JAULKM010047409.1:0-12891 GCA_032355605.1 Rubia tinctorum
TACATCTTGCACCTTTTAATAAACGCCCCCCCCCCCCCCCCAATATGTATCCATAAACAATAAATATCACAGTAGTTATTTCACCCCTTACATACAAACTAAGTACATTTTGATATGTTTTAAATATCAGTATATTTTGGAAAGTATCATCTATAACCCATCATATTTCGTAGTGTATTCCACCTAAAAAATTTCAATCCTATCACCTCAATCTTCCTGAAAGACTTTCATCTGCAATCCTGACGGAAGGGACTGGAATACCCTTCTTTCTAGGTGGAAAAGAGTTCGTCTATCGTTCCACCGTGAATAAAAAGAAATTTTCTCGATGTACGACATCCATGAGAATGACATTATCATATGCGAGTTTGTTAAATGTAAGAAATTTGAAGTTTACATCAAACTATATATTATTTGCTTACATGTTTAGTAAAATATAATATATTATTGTTATTTTGTTTAAACCAATCCACATAATTATGTCCTTAAGGCTATTGAAGAATTGAAAATCCTCAAATATCACATAGCCTCTATCACGACCTTAACATGGAAGATCTATACTTGCAAGTTCAGATTACATTATATTCAAACTGGCTCAAAATTATTCTCTGTTGAAAAAATTTGTGCAAACGAATGGTTTATTTGTTCACTACAAAAAACAGTTGGCCTCCTCAGACGACCTAAATATGCTTGTCACAGTGATAAGTAAAAATCATCTTAAGCCATATAAAAAAAGTTTGAAAACCAAGCAAGTTGAATTTTTAAAATTTAAATTAAGTATTTATGTTCTGTTAGTCGCATGCTTGTGCACACACACAATTTTGATCCTGCAATCTATATTTTATGCCTTAATTTAGCCACTGCCAAACAAATTATAAATCCCATCAAAATTTAGACCCCGTCATCTATATCCAGGCACAATTTAGATCCCGCCAACTATATCGAGCCGTAATTTAAATCCCCCCATCTATATCCCGCTACAATCTATGTCTTGTCAAATTCAACTTGTATGCCGCCATCTATATCCTACCCACATCCATCTAAATATAGAAGCGCAAAATTTAAAATGAAAAAATAGAAGTGGGAAAAGCAAGGGCTTAAACAGAATTTCCTTAATCCATTTCCGGTTTATATCGTTAAGGCTATTGAAGAATTGAAAATCTGCACATGTAAAATTTCCGCTATTTTGACCCTCACGTGCAAGATCTAGATGTGCAAGTTCTGGTCAAAATATGTTCAAACTAGCATAAATACACTCTCCATCGAAAAAGTTCGTGGAAACAATTGTTTTATTGGTTCACCTCATAAAACAATTGGAAACTCATACGCCCTATGTATGCTTATCACAATGATAAAACATAATTGTAAGCCATATTAAAAATATTTGAAAAACTAGCAATTTGAATTTTATGAAATTCACTCAAGCATTTATATTCAAGTTAGTCACACGCATGTGCACACACACACAAACATATGTAAATATGGTAATTTCATAATTTTACAATAATCTGAATATAATTTTGCATGCCTAGATCATGCACGTTTTGATCCGAGTCCCCCCATTAGGTAGCCACAAACAATAAATATACACTAGTTATTTCGATCCATACACACAAAGTAAGCATATTTTGATATGTTTTAAATATGAGTATATTTTGGAAAGTTTTTTCTATAACCTAGCATATTTTGTAGTGTATTCCAACTAAAACTTTTCAATCATATCACCTTGATCTTCCCGAGAAGACGTTCATCTGCAATCCTGATGGATAGGACTGGAATACCCTTCTTTCTAGGTGGAAAAGAGTTCGTCTATCATTCCACGGTTGATGGAAGAAATTTTCTTTATATACGACGTTAGTGAGAATGACATTATCATATGCGAGTTTGTTAAATGTAAGAAATTTATAGTTTACATCCAAATATATGTAATTTGGTTACATGATCAGTAAAATATACTATATTGTTGTTATTTCTCTTAAATCAATCCACATAATTATGCCCTCAAGGCTATTTAAGAATCTAAAATCCTCAAATGTCGTATAGCCTTTATCTTGGCACTAACTTGCAAGATCTATACGTGCAAGGTGTGATCAAGTTATATTCATACTAGTAAACAAATATGGCTTATTGAAAAAGTTTGTGCAAACGAATGGTTTATTTGTTCTCCTCACAAAACAACTTGCCTCCTCGAACGGGCTAAATATGCTTGTCACGGTGATAAGCAACATCATCATAAACCATATAAAAATTGTTTAAAAACCAATAAGTTGAATTTTTAAAATCTACTTAAGAATTTATGTTCTGTTAGTCGCACGTAGGCGCACACATTATGCTCACACATGCAATTTAGATCCCGCAATCTATTTTTTCAGCCTCAAATTAACTACCGCCAAACGAATTATAAATATCACTACAATTTAGATCCTGCCATCTATATCCAGCCTCCATTTTGATCCCGCTATCTATATCCCTCTACAATTTATATCACATAAAATACAACTTGTATCCAGCCATAATTTAGATCCCACCATCTATATTCGGTCCCAATAACCACAATTTAGATCCCACTATTTATATCCTACTACAATTTATGTCTCGTCACATACAATTTGTATCCCGCCATCTATATCCTACACACTTCCATCTAAATATAGAATCGTGAAATTTAAAATGAAAAAAATAGAAGCGGGAAAGGCAAGGGCTTTAGAAAAATTTCCTTAATCCATTTCCGGTTTATATTGTCAAGGCTATTGAAGAATAAGAAATCCTCACATGTAAATTTTTCCCCTATTTTGACCCTCACGAGCAGGATCTAGACGTGCAAGTTCTGGTCAAAAATATATTCGAACTAGCATAAAAACATTCTCCATTAAAAAATTTGTGCAAATGACTATTTTATTTTTTCACCTCACAAAAAAATAGGAAACTCATATGACCTACATATGCTTGTCACAATGGAAAAAAATCATTGTAAGCTATATAAAAAATATTTGAAAAACTAGCAAGTTGAATTTTATGAAATTACTCTAACATTTTTATTCAAGTTCATCACACGCATGTGAACACTGTGCACGCGTACACACAGACACCAACATATGGTAATTTCCTAATCTAACAATAACATGAAAATATTTTGCACGCCTAGATCTTGTATGTTTAGATCTGAGCCCCCCATTAGGTAACAATAAACAACAAATAGCAAACTAGTTCATTCACCCCTCACATATAAACTAAGCATATTTTGATATGTTTTAGATATCAGTATATTTGAGAAAGTTTCCTTTATAACCCAGTATATTTCGTAGTGTATTCCATCTAAAACTTTTCAATCCTATCACCTTGATCTTCCCGACAAGACGTTTATCTGTAATCCTGACAGAAGGGACTGGAATACCCTTCTTTCTAGGTAAACAGAGTTCGTGTATCGTTCCACAGTGGATGGAAAGAAATTTTCTTGATGTACGACGTCAGTCAGAATGACATTATCATATGCAAAAATGTTAAATGTAGGAAATTTGAAGCTATATATTATTTGGTTACATGATTCGTAAAATATATTATACTATTGTTATTTATTTTAGATCAATCTACATAATTATGTCCTCAAGGCTATTGAAGAATTGAAAATCCTTAAATGTCACATAGCCACCATCATGACTCTAATGTACAAGATCTATATGTGAAAATATTTGTCAAATTATATTCAAACTAGCACAAAATGATTCCTTATTGAAGAATTATATAAAACCTAATGGTTTATTTGTTCACGTCACAAAAAAATTGGCCTCCTCATACAACCTAAATATGCTTGTCACACTGATAAGTAAACGCCATCGCAAGCTATATAATTTTTTTTAAAAAAAACCAGAAGTTGAATTTTTTAAAAAAATTTACTTAAGAATTTATATTCTTTTAGTACCATGCTACCGCAAATATTGTGCACACACACACAAATTAGATCCCCCAATCTATATTTTCTGCCTCAATTTAGCTACCGCAAAACAAATTATAAATCCAGCCGAAATTCAGACCACGCCATCTATATCAAGCCACAATTTAGATCCCGCCATCTATATCCCTCTACAATTTATATCTCATTAAATACAACTTGTATCTCGCCATAATTTAGATCCTGTGATCTATATTCAGTCAGAATTTAGATCCCACCATCTATATCCAACCACAATTTAGATCCCCTCTTCTATGTCCCGCTACAATTTATGTCTCATTAAATACAACTTGTATCCCGCCTTCTATATCCTACCCACATCCCATCTAAATATAGAAGTGTAAAATTAAAATGAAAAAAATAGAAGCGGGAAAGATAAGGGCTTAAACAAAATTTCCTTAATCCATTTCCGGTTAATATCGTCAAGGCTATTGAAGAATTGAAAATCATCACATGTTAAATTGCTGCTATTTTAACCCTCACGTGAAAGATCTGTACGTGCAAGTTCTGGCAAAATATATTCAACCTAGCATAAAACCATTCTCCATTGAAAAATTCATGCAAATGACAGTTCTATTGGTTCACCACACAAAATAATAGGAAATTCATACGACCTACATATGCTTGTCACAATGATAAAACATCATTTTAAGCCATATAAAAAATATTTGAAAAACTAGTAAGTTGTATTTTATGAAATTTACTTGAGAATTTATGTTTAAGTTAGTCACACGCATACGAACATACACTGCACGTGCACATACACACACATACATATGGTAATTTCAGAATCTAACTATAACATCAATATAATTTTGCACGTCTACATCTTGCATGTTTAGATCCAAGCCCCCCATTATAGTTTTGCACGTCTTGATCTTTCACGTTTAGATCCAAATCCCCCATTAGGTAACTATAAACAATAAATAACACACTAGTTATTTCACCCCTTACATAAAAGTAAATATATTTTGATATGTTTTAAATATGAGTATATTTTGGAAAGTTTCCTCTGTAACCCAGCATATTTAATAGTGTATTCTAGCTAAAAAAAATCATTCCTATCATCTTGATCTTCCAGATAAGACGTTCATCCGCAATCCTGGTGGAATGGACTGGAATACCCTTTTTCTAGGTGGAAAAGAGTTCTCCTTTCATTCCATGGCGGATGGAAAGAAATTTGCATGATGTACAACATCGGTGAGGATGACATTATCATATGCGAGTTAGTTACATATAAGACATTCGAGGTTTACATCCTACTATATGTTATTTGGTTACACGATTAGGGAAATATACTATATAATTGAATAGGAAATTTCCTTTTCCCTTCTTGACAAAGTCTCTTTGTGAATCTTCCATTATTCGTTTTTCACCTCGCTCACGCTTTATCTTGCGATTGTTTGCCTCTTCATTCCGCACACACTTTTCAATCATTTTCTACAATTCTCGTGGGTTCTTAGGAATATTTTTTGTAAGTTCCTTGTAAAATTCTACTGATCGCACGCCACCCGTGAACAAAAAAGTCACATAGCCTCAATCTTGACTCTAACGTGCAAGATCTATATGTGCAGGTTGTGGTTGGATTATATTAAAATTGGCACAAAAATATTCCCAATTGAATTTTTGTGCAAACGAATGGTTTATTTGTTCACCTCACAAAACAACTGGCCTCCTCGTACGACCTCAATATGCTTGTCATAGTGATAATTAAACATCATCGTCAGCCATATAGATTTTTTTTTGAAAAACAAGCTAGTTGGTTTTTTTAAAAATTACTTAAGCATTTATATTCTCTTAGTCACACGCTGCCATACCCAACTGGCCTCCTAATGAGGCCTACATATGCTTGTCACTGTGATAAGCAAACATCATCGTAAGCCCTATAAAAAATGTTTGAAAAACAACCAAGTTGAATTTTTAAAAATTTACTTAAATATTTATGTTAAGTTAATCGCACGTTGGTGCACACATTGTGCACACACACACACAGTTTAGATCCCGCAATCTATATTTTTTGCCTCAATTTAGCTATTGCCAAACAAATTATAAATTCAGCCACAATTTAGATCCCGCCATCTGTATCCCGCTACAATATATATCTCAAAAAATACAACCTGTATCCCGCTATAATTTAGATCCCGCCATCTATATCCAGCCACAATTTAGATCCCCCATCTATATCCCTCTACAATTTATGTCTCGGAAAATGCAATTTTAATCCCGCTATCCGTATCCTGCCCACATCCCATCTAAACATAGAAGCACAAAAATTAAAATTAAAAAAATTGAAGCGGGAAAGAAAAGGGCTTAGAAAAAATTTCCCTAATCTATTTCCGGTTTATATCGTCAAGGCTATTGAAGAATTGAAAATATTCACAAGTAAAATTGCCGCTATTTTAACCCTTACAAGCAAGATCTAGACGCGCAAGTTCTGGTCAAAATATATTCAACCTAGCATAAAACATTATGCATTGAAAAATTCATGCAAATGACTGGTTTATTGGTTCACCTCACAAAACAACTGGAAACTCATACGACCTACATATGCTTGTCACAATGATAAAGCATCATTGTGAGCCATTTAAAAATATTTGAAAAACTAGCAAGTTGTATTTTATGAAATTTACTTAAGCGTTTATGTTCATGTTAGTCACACGCAAGCGCACACACACTAAGCGTGCACACACACATACACGCACAAACACATACACGCGCGTGCGCACACACACACACATACATATGGTAATTTCGTAATCTAACAATAACATGAATATAATTTTGCACGTCTTGATCTTTCATGTTTAGATCAAAACCCCCCATTAGGTAACTATAAACAATAAATAACACACTAGTTATTTCAGCCCTTACATAAAAGTAACTATATTTTGGTATGTTTTAAATATGAGTATATTTTGGAAAGTTTCCTCTGTAACCGTACATATTTCATAGTGTATTATAGCTAAAAAAATTCATTCCTATCACCTTGATCTTCCGGATAAGACGTTCATTTGCAATCCTGGCGGAATGGACTGGAATACCTTTTTCAAGGTGGAAAAGAGTTCGCCTTTCATTCCACGGCGGATGGAAAGAAATTTTCTTGATGTACGACATTGGTGAGGATGACATTATCATATGCGAGTTAGTTACATGTAAGACATACGGGGTTTACATCCTACTATATGTTATTTGGTTACATGAATAAGAAAATATACTATATTATTAAAAAGAATATTTCCTTTTCCTTTCTTGACAAAGTCTCTCTTTGAATCTTCCATTATTCTTTTTTCACCTCGCTCGCGCTTTTATATTGAGATTGTTTGCCTCTTCAGTCCGCACACACTTTTCAATCATTTTCTCAATTCTCGTGGGTTCTCAAGAATATTTTTTGTAAGTTCCTTGTAAAATTCTACTGATCGCATGCCACCCGTGAACAAAAAAATCACATAGCCTCTATCTTGACCCTAACGTGCAAAATCTATATGTGCAAGTTGTGGTTGAATTATATTCAAACTGGCACAAAATATTCCCAATTGAAAATGTTTGTGCAAATGAATGGTTTGTTTGTTCACCTTACAAAACAACTGGCCTCCTCGTACGACCTCAATATGCTTGTCATAGTGATAATTAAACATCATCGTCAGCCATAGAGATTTTTTTTGAAAAACAAGCTAGTTGATTTTTTTTATAATTTACTTAAGCATTTATGTTCTCTTAGTCACACGTTGGCGCACACACATGTGCACACACAAAATTTAGATCCTGCAATATCTATTTTCAGACTCAATTTAGCTACCACCAAACAAATTAAAAATCCCGCCCCAATTTAGATCACGCCATCTATATCCAGCCACAATTTAGATCTCGCCATTTATATCCAACCACAATTTAGATCTAATTAAATACAAGTTAAATCCCGCCATAATTTATATCCATTCATCTATATTCAACCATAATTTAGATCCCGCCATCTATATCTAGCCACAATTTAGATCCCCCTATTTATATCCCACTACAATTTCTGTCTCGTCAAATACAAAGATAGAAGCGCGAAAATTAAAGTGAAAAAAATAGAGGCGGGAAAGGCAATGGCTTAAATAAAATTTCCATAATCCATTTCCGGTTTATATCATCAAGGCTATTGAAGAATTAAAAATTCTCCCATGTAAAATTGCCACTATTTTGATCCTCAAGTGCAAGATCTAGATGTGCAAGTTCTCGGAAAAATATTGTCAAACTAGTATAAAAAATTCTCCGTTGAAAATTTGTGCAAATGACTGTTTTATTGGTTCACCTCACAAAACAACTAGAAACTCATACGACCTACATATGCTTGTCACAATGACAAAACATCATTGTAAGCCATGTAAAAAATATTTGAAAAACTAGCAAGTTGAATTTTATGAAATTTACTTAAGCATTTATGTTCAAGTTAGTCACAAGCAGGTGTGTGCACACAGCACGCGCACACAGACACACACACACATGGTAATTCTTAATCTAACAATAACATGAATATAATTTTGCACGTCTAGACCTTGCAGGTTTAAATCCGAGCCCACCATTAGGTAACCATAAACAATAAATAGCACACTGTTTATTTTAACCCTTACATACAAAGTTTCCTCTATAATCCAACATATTTCTTCGTGTATTCAAGCTAAAAAATTCAATCCTATCACACTGATATTCCCGACAAGACGTTCATCTGCAATCCTAACGGAAGGGACTAGAATACCCTTCTTTCTAGGTGGAAAAGAGTTCATCTATCATTCCACGGTGGATGGAAATAAATTTTCTTGATGTGCGACATCAGTCATAATGACATTATCATATGCGAGTTTGTTAAATGTAAGAAATTAGGGTTTACATCCAACTATATATTGTTTGATTGCATGATTTGTAAAATATACTATATCATTGTTATTTCTTTTAGACCAATCCACTTAATTATGTCCTCAAGGCTATTGAAGAATTGAAAATCCTCAATTGTCACATAGCCTCTATCTTGACCCTAACGTGCAAGTTCTAGTCAAATTATATTCAAACTAGCACAATAACGTGAATATAATTTTGCATGTCTAGACACATTTAGATCTAAACCCCTCCACCCCCCAATTAGGTAGCCATAAACAATAAATGGCACACTAGTTATTTCACCCCTTACATACAAAGTAAGTATATTTTGATATGTTTTAAATATGAGTATATTTTGGAAAGTTTCCTCTATAATCCAGTATATTTCGTAGTGTATTCCATCTAAAGCTTTTCAATCCTATCTCCTTTATCTTCCTGACAAGACGTTCATCTACAATCGTAAGAAGAGACTAGAATACCCTTCTTTCTAGGTGAAAAAGACTTCGTATATTGTTCAATGATGGATGGAAAGAATTTTCTTGATGTACGACATCATTAAGAAATCCTTGGGGTCTGTCGTCCAATCATAGATTTTTACATGCAACGGTAGCTTAAAATATTTTGGCATTTTGAAATTGCAAAGGGGCGGTGCTAACGAAGACTTATCTGTATCATCATCTGCCACTACATCCCGTAACTCTTAATTAAGGCTCTCATGCCTCTGACTTACTTTTTTAATTTCTTTTTGGGGACTTTTTTTTTATAATGGCTAAGAACAAGTTATACAGATGCTCTATGTTCGCTTCTAATTTTTTTGCAAAAGCTCTCCTCTCATTTTCTTTATTTGCATTAGGATATTCAGCTTCTTCTTCGTCATCTTCCATATCTTCTTTACCGTTCTCCCATTCTTTGTCGGGAACGTGCTCTTGATTTTGACGGGGATGTATACTCTTGTGTATGGTGGTTCTGGCTTCTCTCGCTTCTGGTGAAAACCATGGTTAACATGAAGATATTGAAGGACTTCAAAAAGAAAAAAAATTCATCCCCATAGATGACGCCAATGATGTTGTATTCCCAGCCAGGCTAGATGGCTGATGTTCACCGTTTGGCCAATGTGATCCTACAAGAAAGATCCCGGAAGTGATTCTGGAGAAAGAGATCCGATGATCAAGTCAATTCCTTCCTAAGGAGAATTGGTATTTCTCAATCTAATGTCACATACCTAACCCAGTTTTAATCTTGTTGTATTTATAGTAGACTGTATTCATGGCTCCACATTTCAGGGGTTTCAGATCGTGGGTTGCACTATGGTTGGTATAACCTCGGCTTGTGGCTAGTCTTGAACGTGACTCCCTGTTTCTCGGTTCGTGACTGAGTTATCTTGGACATTGTTCCACCTTTCTCGGTTCTTGACTGAGTTATCTTGGACATAGCTCCACCTTTCTCGATTTTTGGCTGAAATAATTCCTTCTTTGTCGGTTCGTGTTTGAACCTTCGGCTGAGCCTAAAGGCCAACAGCCTCTAACTCATGGGTTATGTATACACAAATTTTTGTTCTGTTAGTCGCAAGCAGACGCACACATTGTTTGTAACAACACAGATGTGTGTGTATTTATATTCATATGATAATTTCATAATATAACAATAACATGTATAGAAATTTGCACATCTAGATCATGCATATCTAGATGTGTAGCCATAAACAATGATAACATAGTAGTTATTTCACCTGTTACATAAAAAGTAAATATATTTTGATATGTTTTGAATATGAGCATATTTTGGAAATTTAAGATCCCGCCATCTATATCCCGCTACAATTTAAGTCTCTTCAAATACATATAGTATCCCGCCATATATATCCTACCCATATCCCATCTAAACATAGAAGCGTGAAATTTAAAAAGGAAAAAATAGAATTGGGAAAGGCAAGGGCTTAAACAAAATATCTTTAATACATTTCCAATTTTTGTCGTCAAGGCTATTGAAGAATTCAAAATTTTCACATGTAAAATAGCTGCTATTTTGACCCTCACGTGCAAGATTTAGACGTGCAAGTTCTGGTCAAAATATTTTCAAACTAGCTTAAAAACATTCTCCATCGAAAAAGTCCGTGCAAACAACTGTTTTATTGGTTCACCATACAAAACAACTGGAAACTCATACGACCTACGCAGGCTTGTCACAATGATAAAACAACATTTTAAGACATATAAAAATATTTGAAAAACTAGCAACTTAATTTTATAAAATTTACTTAAGCATTTATGTTCAAGTTAGTCACACGCAGGCCCATACACACCGCGCACGCGCACACACACCGCGCACCCGCACCGCGCACCCGCACACACACACGCATATAAATATACATATGGTAACTTTGTAATCTAACAATAACATCAATATAAATTTGCATGTCTAGATATTGCACGTTTAGATCCGAACCCACCATTAAGTAACCATAAACAATAAATAGCACACTAGTTATTTCACCCTTTACATACAAAGTAATTATATTTTGATATGTTTTATAAATGAGTGTATTTTGGAAAGTTTCCTCTATAACCCAACATATTTCGTAGTGTATTCCAGCTAAAAAATTTCAATCTTATCACCTTGATCTTCACAACAACACGTTCATCTACAATCCTGACAAAATATACTTGAATACCCTTCGTTCTAAGTGGAAAAGAGTTCATCTATTGTTCCACGGTGGATGGAAAGAAATTTTCTTGATGCACGACATCAGTGAGAGTGATATTATCATATGCGAGTTTGTTAAATGTAAGAAATTCAGGGTTTACATCCAACTATGTATTATTTGGTCATATGATTAGTAAAATACACTATATTATTGTTATTTCTTTTAAACCAATCCACATAGCTATGTCCTCAAGCTATTAAGAATTGAAAATCTTGAAATGTAACATAGCATCTATCTTAACCCTAACGTGCGAGTTTCGGTCAAATTATATTCAAAATGGCACAAAAATATCCCCTGTTGAAAATGTTTGGGAAAATGAATGGTTATTTGTTCACCTCACAAAACAATTGGCATCCTTGTACGACCTAAATATGCATGCCACAGGGATAAGTAAACATCATCGTAAGCCATAAAAAAGGTTTGAAATACCAGCAAGTTAAGTTTTTTTAAATTTACTTAATCATTTATGTTCTATTAGTCGCACGGTGGCGCACACATCGTGCGCACACACACAATTTAGATCCCACAATCTATATTTTCAGCCTCAATTTTACAACCACCAAACGAATTATAAATCCTACCACAATTTAGATCCCACAATATTTATCCATCCATAATTTAGATCCCGACATTTATATTCAGCGACAATTTACATCATGCCATCTATATCAAGCCACAATTTAGATACCCCATCTAAATCCCGCTTCAATTTATGTCTCGTCAAATAAAACTTGTATCCCGCCATCTATATCCTACCCACATCGCATCTAAATATAGAAGAGTAAAATTTAAAATGAAAAAATAGAAGTGGGAAAGGCAAGGGCTTAAACAAAATTTCCTTAATCCAATTCCAGTTTATATCGTCAAGGCCGTTGAAGAATTGAAATTCCTCACATGTAAAATTGCCGCTATTTTGACCCTCACGTGCAAGATCTAGATGTGCAAGTTCTGGTCAATATATATTCAAACTAGCATAAAATCATTCTCCATTAAAAAATTCGTGCAAATGACAGTCTTATTGGTTCACCTCACAAAAAACTAGACACTCATGCGTCCTACATATGCTTGTCACAATGATAAAACATCATTGTAAGCCATATAAAAAATATTTGAAAAACTAGCAAGTTAAATTTTATGAAATTTACTTAAGCATTTATGTTCAAGTTTGTCACACGCAACCGCACACACATTGCGCATGCACACACACACACACTGCGTGCGCACACACACACTGATACGAATATCAAAAGGGGAAATTAATGCTTTGATGGATCGCTTTCATGATGAAGAACTTAAGAAGACGTCGACAAGGACTTGGATTACTTTATTCAAGTTTGTCGATTAATTGAAGACATTATGAAGAACACTATACTCTTTTTCCCAT
>JAULKM010047419.1:0-12891 GCA_032355605.1 Rubia tinctorum
AACTAATCTACAAAAACTATGAAAAGAAAGAAGAAAAGAAGAAAGGAAAATGGAGTTCTAGGGTTTTCTATGGAGGATTTTAGGCCAAAGGTAGGTTGGAAAGAAGATGAGAGGAGAAGATATTTATAGTGCAATTTGAGGAGAAGATAAGGCCAAGTGGATGCAGAGAGCGCGGGCCGCGCGCTGGCCGCGCGGTGACACGGGAAGATCGGGCGGAGCTATTGGGCGCTACGCGGATAGACCGCGCGGGACGGGCGCTGGCACGCGTAGGGCAAGAGAACCGCGCGCGGGACGCGCGCTGGACACGGCCTCACAGGCGGACCGCGCGGAGGACAAGACGCTGAGACACGGCCTCTCGAGCTGGGCGCGCAGGAGCGCGCGCAAGGGAAAGGAACGCCCGCGCGGAGACCGCGCGCTAGGAGGACCGAGTGCTGGGAGGACGGAGTGGCCAAGAACGATACGCGCGCTGACACGGTCTCTCGGGCGCTGGCGCGCGGACGGGTGCGCGGGCGCTCGCGCTGGGTGTGTGTTCTCGGTTCTGGGGCTTGCTTTCTTCGTCTATTTGGGCGTGCGGCCGCGCGGTTAAGCCCTCGGGTGCGCGCTCGGCCTTTTTCAACCGGTCGGTCGGCCGGCCAATCTTCGGTTAGTTATCACGGGTGAACCGTTGATCCGATTCGGGAGGTCTTGTTGTCGATTTCATAGTGCTCGAGAAGACTAATCCAATGGTCCACTCCTTGGAGGCTGGTTCTTCTCGTATAATTCTCAGAACTTGGTTCACACTTCCGGATCACAATTCCTCCGCTTCTTTGTCTTCTACCACTTTTTGACTTGTGGCCTTCAATCTTCTACCATCCTAGCAAATGGCCTTCAATACAATACTCCAAAGTGCTTACGAGCAATCTACAAATTAAGCTTACAAAAGGAAATCTATATGCTCGTAAGGACCAAAAATCCATTCGACTCAACTAGGTTGCAAAATGAAGGATTTAGATACAGAAACCGAAAACGGTCATCTAAACCCCTTATGATGTAAACCTACCTAAATATAGCAATCTTGCAACAGAAACATAACAAAAGAGATGTTAAATGCTTCGGAAAACACATGCATTTGACGTCTCATCACACATGCACCACCACACTCACCATCCAATATGTTCATAATTACTCTTAAAGATTGTTGGAGTAAAGGAAGAAAAATGTATTTTAATGGAATGATAAAATAGCATTTGGAATATTGTGGTACAACTTTCTTGGATATCAATATGAGTCACGTTACGTACGCTTTATTTAAAGAGTAATTTGATCCTATTACAGTTTTGGGTCACACGAATTCCCTTCGAGAATAAAAAATTAAAAAAACACCCTTGTTTTAGGCTTGAATCAATAGAATATTTTTTGAGTAACTGTGAATTTGGTTGTTGCGTATATACGTGAAAATTTTGATATTTTCACTTCTATTTTCATTGTGTTCATACGCATGTTTATATAGGAGACAATTTCCTAAAAAGATGCAACAGTTCATCTTTCTACGACAAACCACGCAGTTATCAATATTATAACGAATCCTGAAACAATGTATATTTCCACATAAATGAGGTAGTCATGTTACACCACCTACATCCGATCCATTCACTACTGAAATATAGCCCCATAGGCACCAGTATTTCACCGCATTAGCACCGGTATTTTGAGCCCTTGAAATACTGGTGCCTAAGTGACCCGGTGCAAATCCGTAGTTACATAGGCACCGAAAAGTGGTACCAATGCTGGAATCTATATTCTAGCACCGGTATGCACTACCGGTGCTACAAATCTACATTCCATCCCCGCCCTATTTAGACACCGGTATTTCAAGGGGTCGAAATACCGGTGCCTATGCTCGTTTGAACCAGTGCTAGAAAATCAGTGATCAATAAAGAAAATTTATCCTGTGAGAATAAAATCACCGGCCGGAATATGAAACCCGGAAATTCGTAAAGAACAATATGATAAACAAAATACAAAAAACCAGAAGTTCATGTAAAAAACTGGAAAATTCATAACCACAACTCAGAAGTTCACTACATATATCTGAAAATACATAACAACCCACAATTCATGAAACAAAGTAGATCTAAACATAGATTAACAATATCAATCATCATAAAAACTAGAACCTACTCTCCAAAAACCCTAGATAACATCAACGAACCATAACTGTGAAGGTGAGGACGGACACAATGGTTGAGGTGCGGTCTAACGAGGTGGTGGCTCTGAGAGCTGAGGTGCAGTAGTTATTAGGAGATGAGGGTATTATATGATTAGGGTTTTGGTGCTCTAACTTGGGCCAAATTGAGCTTTTTTTAAACACTGTAGCGCCGGTTTTCATACCGGTGCCCATGGTGATCATACCGGTGCTAGGTACTTCAAACGCAGTTGCGTAACACTGCTTTAAATGAGTGTTTTAATATATATTTTCTTCCTAAGAGCAAAGAGAAGAAAAATATTTTAAGCACTGGTAGTCTAACCTGTGCCTATGATGGCGCTACTGGTGCTTGAAAAATCCCCAAAAATATTGGGAAAAATTCAAAATTTTCATTTTCCCCCTACATAGTAGCACTGGTATGACTGAAAAACAATGCCGGAGCTAGTATATTTTTCCATCTATGTTAACTTTTTTTCATTTTTACAATTATGTCCATGAGAATAAATTTGGAGGAGCCGAATCACAAAATATTAGAAACCAAAATGCAATTAAATAAGAGACAATTGCGATATTGAAAATTGGGCTACAATGGTGAACGGAAGAGCTTGTAACATAATTCTTTGAAAATTACACTGTGACCCAAATTTGTGTTACCCCATTACCCATTGCTTCAAAATACATGATTTTTGTTATTCTTGCCAAAGTATGGAAATATAAAATAAATAGTTTTTTTGGTGAAACATTGAAAAGCGATAGTACATGTTTTAGAGTAACTTATATGGGTGATTACTTGAAAGTTATAAAGTGAAATTGAGAAAAATTATAGATATGTTCTTATGCTCAATTTTCGATAAATATTCCCTTACAGACATGGAAAATACAATGGGGATGTATAGGGTAGCATCACGTTCGAGTGGATTTCAATTTAGAGTTATGAGTAAAGTTTTTACTTTTTGCACTTACGTTCCTCCATGAAAGTTGGATTCGTCAAATCAGAAATTTGGCGGAACCAAAATGCAATTCAATAATATATGATCGTAACTCTGTAATTTCGACATGTATGGGTGTACGGAAGGGTCTCAAAAGTCAACGTTGATTACTTCTATAAATTCTTGGAAAATTACACTGTAGCCCAAAATTTTGTTACCCCATTACCCATTACTCCAAAATACATTATTTTTGTTATTATTTTCTAAATGTAGAAATATAAATAATTAATTTTTTGGGTGAAATATTGAAAAGCGCTAGTACGTGTTCTAAAGTAACTTATGGTTGATTACTTAGATATTATAAAATGAAATCGGAAAGGATTATGGATATGTTTTCATGCTCGATTTCTGATAAATATTCCCTTACAGACATGCAAAATACAATGGTGTATATAAGGTAGCTCACGTTCGAGCGGATTTCAATTTGGAGTTACATGTAAAAATTTTACTTTTTGCACTTAGGTCCCTCCAAGAAAGTTGGAATCATCAAATCACAAAATTGGTGGAACCAAAATGTAATTCAATAATATACGATTGCGACTTTGCAATTTGGGCATGTATGGGTGTATATAATGGTCTCGAAAGTCAACATTGATTACTTCTACACAGTCTTGAAAAATTATAATGTGGATCAAAATTGTGTTACCCCATTATCCATTACTCCAAAATACACGTTGTTATTCTTGACTTAATACAGGAATATTAAATAAATGAATTTTGTGGTGAAATGTTGGAAAACACTAATACATGATATTGAGTAACTCATACCATAAACTCATTTTTAAGAGTAACTCATACCATAAACCCATTTTTAAGAGTAGCTCATACCATAAACCCATTTTTAAGAGTAACTCATACCATAAATCCATTTTCAAAAAATTTCCATGAGCACTAGTATTATTACTGGTGTCATTCCTCAACATACCGGTGCTAACTATTTCCCCACAAAAATTTTAACCGCCAAAGTTACTGTTCCAGTCATAGGCACTGGTATTAGCACCGGTATATGTCATTCATCCAAAATCGACGCTGAAAAATATTAAATTCAAACATTTTTTTTCTTCAAAGGCACCAGTATACAGTGTACCGGTGCTGAATTTATTCACAGGCACCAATTTTTTATGTACCAGTGATGAATTTATTCTAGGCACCGGTATTTTGGTTTTGTAGCACCGATATAACTAACATACCGGTGTATATGTACCTGTTTTCCACTAGTGATTGTCCTCAATCTAATATTACCACCATTATAATTATAATAAACTTTGAAATGATACATCTTACTACTGTAGGACAATACAAGTTTGTCATTAGAATTCTAACCATTATAATTTTAATACTTATTTAAAAATTGTTAGGGGGTAGATAGTTTATACAAGTGTGAATTTCGCACCACCAAAATTGTTTTAACATCTCGAGTTCACTACTAATCGAATCCAATTATACTAGTAATTCATAAAACACCAACGATTTCTTCGTTGCTATGACGTTCTTAACTATCTTCTGATAGAGCAACAAACATGTGTTCAAGAAAAATAGCTTTTCTAAATATCTCTGCATTAATAATCTTTGCACAAAAGCATATTTTCAAGAACAGATGTATCCACTCCAGGTATTCGAGACCTAAAAGTCTAAAACCCTGAACAATACTTCAAATCCAATGTCCTGTATTCTCAACAACTAATGACGCCGTTAAAATTAAAGTAGTCAACTGGTTAGGCAAACCAAAAGAGATTAGACCAAAAAAACTCCATTTCTTCTAAGACTTAACAAAAATCATTCACCTAGAAATCTCATTAATCCTTTATATAGTGGTATGATAATCCACAATAAGCCTCACAATCAAATCCCATTAATCACTGTCTTAATTAAATCCGCATGGCTTCTGCTGACCCGAAAGTTTTGGTGGTGGGAGACAGAGAGGGCCAAGTAGCCGTTTGTAATGAGAAAAAAAAGAAGATGGCTAGCGTAGTATATTTGCTGAGGATTTTGGCACTCTTTGCAACAGTGTCAGCCACGGTGGTGATGTCCATAAACAAGCAAACAATAACCACTGTTGTTGCCATGATTGGTAACACTCCAATTAAGGCCACTGTCACTGCTAAGTTCCAACACACCCCTGCCTTCATGTAAGTCTTTTGAATTCATTTTTAATGCATGCTGAATGGATATGTTAGCAAATGTTGTTCTCCCTCCGTTCCATTTCAATCCGCACTTAAAAAATATTTTATCCGTAATATTTTTTATTAAAGATAATTAACACTTGTAAAAAGTTGATGTTTTGAAAATATATGTTATAACGAATCTAACAAGGTATCACACGATAGTATTTATACTTGTATACTAATTCAATTTTATGGTCAAAGTTAAGAAATGTTGATTAAATGAATAGTTGAATTGCAGGTTGAAATGGGATAGAGGGAGTATGATAAGATGTTGGGCAGATCAGATTCTAACACGTATTCCATAAATCACTCCTTTCTTCCTAAATCACCCCTCACTTTGTTAAATATAAAATTTCTAGAACACGTGTCAGAATTTGATTTGGCCAACAGATTAATATACTACATTTGATAACATATAAAATTTTGCTGCCACATTACACCTAAAAATGTTCAAACTATGCTCTTTTCTCAGTCATGCATTTTGATTCATCTTCATCCCTCTCCTAATTCAGTTTGTAGCCATGCCAAAATACTGAACTAGAAACAAAGATGCCTTCATTCTAACAATTTGCATTAAAAAGGACATTAATGGGCTAGCCATTTACGGATTTTCACATTAGTCATTAGCATATCCATGCAGATTCTTTGTGGTCGCCAATAGCATGGCAAGTCTCCATAACTTGTTGATGCTAATGGTGGAGCTGACTGGACACAAGCTTGACATCAAGGGACTTCGACATTTGTTGATACCAGTCCTTGACATGGTACGTACTACTGTTTATAGGTTGTTTTACAATTAGTGCTATCAATACGGATATTCGGGTCAAGTTTGGGTTGGGTCAAACAGGTTCGTGTTGAAATGGGTCGAAATTTGTTTGTCAGTCGGGCCGGGTTGAAACGTGTTCGGGTTGAAACGAGTCGAAATCTGTTTGTCGATTCAGGTCGGGTCGGGTTGAAAAGTGTCAAAACATGTTTGCGTTAAAAAGTGTCGAAATCTGTATGTCGGGTCGAATCTGGTAAATGTCAAGTAAGTTTCTGACGGGTCTGTAACGTTCCTCGGGTCAAGTTGGGTTGGGTTACACTAATAGAAAATCGGTAGACGGGCACCAGTATATCAGTGCTGGGCAAGAGCAAATCTAGAAATTTTTATTTGGTGGGTCACAATTTAATTTGGTGTTTCTATCTCACAATTTAATAAGATTTCAGGTTTATTCGGTCGTGTCAAATTAGAATTCAGATTATCATGTCAGAATCGGATTTCGGTTGAATTCAGGTCGAGTCGGGTGGTCAATATTTTGCGGTTCGGGATCAGGTTCGGCTGAGTTCAGTCAAATCGATCTGGGTCGGGTCAGAAATTTGGGTCAGAGATTGACAGCTCTATGTACAAGTGTCTATATATACGTATACCCCAGTGGAATGATGTCACATTAGTATATATCTTCACATCATTTTTTATGTAGTTGAACGTGGCACTTGTATCCGGTGGAGCTGCAGCAGCAACTTTCATGGGGGATCTGGGTCGAAACGGGAATTCGCATGCGAGGTGGAACAAAATCTGTGACAAATTTCAGACTTACTGTAACCATGGAAGCGGAGCCATCCTCGCCTCTTTCATAGGCCTTCTCCTCATGATCATCATCAACATTGCTTCCATCGCAAAGCTCCGGGCTATAAAAAAATCCACAGTGCTTCCTTGAAGTCCTCTTTCATTCATTTCGTTTGTGCTTTTCTTCTACTTTGGATTCTACAAAAGCTTATGAGCTAGTGCTGTTTAATTTGATGTAAAGTTTTCCTACTACTTGAAGATGCTGTTTTTGCATCATTGAGGGCAACATGTATGGTGTGATTATGTCTAAGACTCATCATGTTTGGCTTTTCACCGAAAAGCATAATATCAGTGTCTTTTCCAGAATCAAATTGGGAGGTGTACAAATCTAGCCGTTTGTATGTAAGTCAAGTTTCATCTAATCAGGTCGCTTCCTAAATCACAATCTTCAACACTGCGACGAATCATCGGAAGCTAGGCAGGCTTCAATATGCATCAGGGGAAGTGGCCGATCAAGAATGTGGAGGAAAAATAACTGCAGCAGGTAGGCCTCAGGACTTCTGTTAAGAACTTCGATCTGACCATCAGATTGACAGTGAAAAATACTAAACTAGATGTTACAGCCAGTGGATTATTTGCATTTCTGGAAAATTTTCCAGACAAGAGGACATCTCATCGCATTATTTATCTCAAGCTATCTACATCCAAAACATGTACAGAACATCAATACCAAAACATCTGCGTTCAATAAAAATAACTAGTGGAGAGAATGAGTGGTGTTTGTGGTGTTGTATGAGATCTTAAAAATGACTGATAAAGGTATGTTCACAACATGGCCCTGACTTCCAAAAAGACCGATCCTCCCAAAAGTTGCAGTTGTGCTGTTTGAAAGGGCTACAAAAGATACATTCAGGACCTGTCTCTCACCGCTTGCAATCCAGAAGTGAGTAGGTGCCACTTTGACAGAGACGCCATAGGGAGCACTCCATCCAACTCTATAAGTTTCATTGCCACCGACATTGGTAGCTACTCTTTGGACCATTTGAGACTGGTTCAGATTTGATATCGTGACTGAGGGCAAATTCAGGTCAACACCATTTATGATAGAGGTGCTACAGTTCCCACCAGTGTAATTCAGAAACACGGGAGCTGATCCATTTATGCTACAGAGGAAAGATGCATAATCATCATAACCTACAAAGAACCAAGCGACTTGCGTAAATTCCATAGTTCATATAATTTCTAGTTCGAAGAAAACAAGGGTTGATAAAGATTGCCAGCAATATATATTCATCAACAAATACATAAATTGCAGTAGGTCACGGAATTTTAGACATTCTACTCCTTACATCTTCAACCACAAATGCCTTCCATGTTAGAAACATGATTCTACCTTCCTTTGAAACCTAATGCATATACGTAATCATCTCAAATAGGTGGCACACGTGAAAGAATCATTACATTTATATTATACTTTCCCCATAAAATTTACAGTCCTTGAGTTAAAACACTACATAATTTAAGCTGCAGGGAAGCCCTAGATGCATACTCAAAAGGGCAATAAATCATCTTTCTTGAACTAATAGGAAGGAATATTGCAAAGGAATATGAAAAAAAGGATATGGGGGCCACTGATCTTTGTGATTTAGTAGCTGAGAGAGAATGGAACACTTTTGTCCATTTGAATGACGTTCCATGTCCTTTTCCCTCATTCTTCTTTCATCACTATACCAGTTCAACATTTTGTTCAAATGGTAACAAGCCAGCAGTTGTTCTAATACTAACAGAAACGATGAGGAGCATGAACAGCCAGCATCTCCACCACATTAACACCATACTAAACATATACTCTACGTCAACAGATTGAGCACACACCTGACTCTCAACTCATTCACCCTGAACAACTAAAAGATTCTGAAATTCAACTAAATTAAAATGCCATACTCTCCTCTCAGACTGACAACCAATCCATAAGACTGAATAAAGCCACAGAACTATTTTTAACCTACGCATTCTTCCACATCTTCATGACAGGCTCATTTAGAATGATATAATTATTAACATGTCAAACAATTCATGATAGTTTGAAAAGGAACCAGTGCAACTTACGCAGGTCAAATATGAGTCCAGGATCTAGTGCTGCCGTTGCATTTACAAAACCACTTCCCATGTCGAAAGGTGTCGCTGGGGATAAGTTCAGTTCTGGTTTTGCATAAGCTCGTTGTGCCATTATAGGGGAACCATTTCTATCAAGTAGGGAAGCTGTTGTCGAAAGTGCAGATCCAAGGGCTGAAGGGCCAAGTGTCGGAAACTTTTGTTTAATTAGAGCTGCAAGCCCAGCAACATGAGGAGCAGCCATACTCGTTCCAGACATCATAGCAAAGTTCTCACCTGAGAGTTACTAAAAATAAAATCTTCCCTCTAGAACTTGACTTGAGTAAAATAGTATTACTGATGGATAATGGTTAGAGATGCAAGCAGGTTTTCTCGGAAAAAACACCTTTCACCTTATTTATACAGGATGAAGTTTTAAAAACACGTACCTTGAAATTCAATTGATTCAGTTCCACGGGAACTCCAAGCAGCCCAAATTAAATTTCCTGGGGCTACTAAATTTGGTTTCAAAATATCTGCATTATTAAGATTGTTGTCCTCTGGATCTGGCCCTCTAGCAGAGTAGAACATTATTTCAGGGGCCAAGTAGCTGAAGTTTGCCTGCAGTCCACCAGATATGCATGCAACTCCACCAAACCTCACCACCTTCTTTGTAACATTATCTCTCTCCAACGACGAATTATAGTATTGAAGAAAGATCTGCAAAATAAACTGCAGTTTAGAATGTAGTCACAAGTAAACCATGCACGATTTCTTAGTTCAAACCAGAAGAATCATTCTCCAGCATAGTTGGAAAACTTTTATTCTAGCATCTCAAAAGTAGTGGACATGATATACTCCTGTGCTAGGAATGTTAACCAATGGATGGGGCCTTGTTAATCCCAAAATTCTCACCTTGGAATCATCCGGAGAAGGTATTATAATCCCAGGCAATGCCATGGGAATAGGGTTAAGCTGAAAACCAATGACAAAAGGATCCATGTAAAACACGACCCCTGCTGCACTGAGATTTGTTGCTGTTTCTAAAGCCTGCTTGATTGTGGAGACACCAAGTACGAAACGTATTGAGTAGCTACAAATCAAAATATTTCCCTTAACAATCTCCTGCTTAAAATTATTTGAATCTTGGCATTCACCAATATACATATCATTTCCAGTTCTTGATTCGTTTAGAGCATCAAGTGCAGAAACCAATGTAAACATTGTTTCATTTGTTCCAGCTGCAGAAAGAAAGATAGATTTTTGTTCAGAAAAAAAGTGTGTCAGGTACAATTCATCTTTCCACGAAATTTACACGAAAAAAGCAGGGCAGTAATTTTCAGGATTATATGACTGTTTGTGGTATTCCATAATGGGATGTTAGTAGTGCAGAAGAAACTTTCAACTTCCTAAAAACAAAAACTACTAACCAAAAGTCAATTGTATCTTGTTAACCTATCTCTTCATAAAAGAAAAAAACAGAAGTGAAGGAATTCATATGGAGCATTCAGTGCACAGTTTGAGTTTAGATTAGAGAGAGCTACAGATAATGGCCAACTTACGTGCAAGCCCAACTCCAGAAATGGTGCTATTGTTTCCTAGAATAACTGAGTTACCATATATCCTATCATGAGCAGCTGCACCAACAGTGTATATCCATGGACTAAAAGAAGAAACACTCTTTGGTGATGGCCCAGTATTTCCTGCTGCTTGAATAACAAAGATTCCAGTCTTTGTGG
Organism: Rubia tinctorum; assembly: GCA_032355605.1. Classification (NCBI taxonomy): domain Eukaryota; kingdom Viridiplantae; phylum Streptophyta; class Magnoliopsida; order Gentianales; family Rubiaceae; genus Rubia; species Rubia tinctorum. The sequence goes on from JAULKM010047419.1 coordinate 10,719, forward strand.
CTGATAGCAAGGCCATATCTATAGGATTGAAGAATGTCGCAATGCCTGGGGGACGCCTATTTGGTGTGATGGACAAGCTTATTATATCAACTCCATCCTGAGCTGCCTGCATAGTAGATTGTTGCAAGAAATTACATTGTTGTCAGTTATGAGCAGTCATTCGAAAACAAAGCTGCAAGCTCAAAAAGTAACATGGAAGACTTGCAAACAAAATACTGAACTAATTTATTTATATGCAAGTTATCGGGAAAAGGACTTCAAAATGAAACCTGTCTCCAGTTCGGGCAATCAAGCAAAAAATAACAAATATAGTTTGAGGATTACTATTTGAATGTGTTACCTGGTCAATGGCAGCCACAACATCAGCAGCGAAACCTCCAAAACTCTTGTATAATGCTTTGTAAATTGCAATACTAGAATTATGGGCACACCAGGAACAAAGAATCAATATAAGTAAGTAGAAGCACGGTATAGAACTAGTGACTGATACACCAAGAATATTTTGAGATCATAGACATTTCAAAAGAATGCACATGGTATCAGATGTTGCCAACTTGCCAGTAAACCTTTCCAAAATTGAGAAAATGTACAACAGATGCCAATGTCTACCCAGACATCTAAAAGTTTCTTACTCCAGTCAGATGAGATTAAGATACAAGACCCTGGATATGAATCCTTTTAAATTGATCAGTTATCAGTTGTTGGAGAACTAATGCATACCATGAACAAACAACCAATAGAAGTATAGTGTGGATGAAGTAGGGACTGAAATATCAAGAATAAGTTGAGGACATAGAAATTTCAAAGAGTGCACATAGTTTCAGTTTAGATGTTGCCAGAGAACCTGTCAAAATATAAATATAGTAGACACGTGAACGTAGTCATATATACCATATTAAGACATTTATAGATTCTTACTTCAGAACCATGAGGTTAAGTATCCCTCATTTACGTGAATATAGCTTATCAATCATTTTAAAAGTGATATTCATAGGAAATATTGGCATCACAGATTAAACAAATTTTTGTTTTTGAGAACCACCTATAATGGTTCACTTTGACTCTAAGAGCTGAAGCAGCAGTCATGCATATCTACTGAAAAAATTTCTTTTCATTAAAATTTTGTCAGTAACAATTATTCAATAATTATTGTGGTATTGTTGTTTAAATATTAGATAAGAGAATGTTTTGGTAAATAAAAAGGAACAATATCAATATATTTGATTTTAGAGTTTTAATCATTTTGACAGGGGAAATTTAAAACAAAATCATTACAGATTCTTTCATTAAATTATAAAAAATAAAGGAAAAGAAGAATCAGCAGATCCACAGAGCTGTCTTACTGTGCACGGGGTGCCATTCCACTTGCATTTCCAAAGTTATGACCAGCTACCACCACTGGGATTCCATGATTCCCTGCTGCAACCGAAGCAGTGTGTCTGCAGAATTATAAAATTTGAGACACTAACTACATGCCTACGCGTGTTTCATAAGTCATATATAGTGACATAAATGATAAGTAAATTAAGGAAGTACAAAATGTCAACCACACAACTCTTGAAATATATATGATTAAGAACTAGCCACCTTCGTGTCAAGAAATAACATAATTGAAGATAAGTTTCTCAGTTTAACATCTAGAAATAATATCTAACTAAAATAAGTAGACCACAGTAAAGTTGCGTAACCTACAAGTGTAGAAGCATTGCAAAAATTCGGCATCGTCAACACATTTAGACCTGAAATATAACCTTAAGTGTCGGCCATGTGAGAATATATGTTCTGACAAGCAATTTTATGGGAATATATGTTCTGATGAGCAACTACATCTCACTACTGAGTACTGACAACCTTAAGTCAAAATATTTAGTCCAAAAAGAGATACTCACGTTCCATGGCCATCACCATCAAAAGGTGAAGCGTAATCCTTGGAAGCATTAAATATCCCACGAGTAATTGCAGAAGCTGCAAAATGGCGAGCTCCTACTAGTTTTCGGTTGCATGAACCTGATGGGAAATCTGGAGTTACTTCACAAGCGCCAGAATAGTGCTGTGGAACAGGATACGGATTTTCAGCTGTATTGTCAGAAAAACTTGGATGTGTTGGATCAATTCCAGTGTCAACTAGACCAATGACGATTCCTTCACCAGCACTTTCAGATCCACCTTGTTG
>JAULKM010047485.1:0-12885 GCA_032355605.1 Rubia tinctorum
AGCTAACCTCTCAATGGCCGAGTAGTTATTCTCTGCTCCTTGTAAGCTTTTTCTTACGTAGTAAACCAAGATTTGTTATCCTTCTCTTGGAAAACTAGGACTGAATTGATGGAATGATCATTTGACATTGCAAAAAATATTTGACAATATTTCTCCCACCTGGGGGCTGATAGAAACATCAGTCTTTGTAGCTCAGGTTTCGACTCCTCACATGCTCTTTGTCAATTCTTCAAATAGATAAATTTGTTCGCTCTTCGCAGGGCGTTGAAAAGGAGCACATATTTTTCAGCAGCCTTTGAGACAAAGCGGCTAAGGGATGCCAATGAACCAGTTAACACATGGACTTCTTTGATCAAACAGGGTGGTGGTAAGTCTTGCATCACTTAAATTTTTCAGGTTTTTCTTCGATTCTTCAGGCACCTACCCCAATGGTACACTTCTTTGGGTTCAGTTTCCTCCTAATTGATTGGAGAGTGATTAGTCTCTCCTATAAGTTTTGGGTGAATTAGTTCACTATCTTTCTTTTGATCACCATGTCGCCTACATAAATTTCTATGTTCTAACCTGCTTAGTGTTTAAATGCCTTGTCAACTTTACACTGATATGCATCTCTTGTTTTTATCCCAAATGGAATTTTCACATAGCATAATGCACCAAAGATAGTTATGAATGCAGTTTTCTCTACGTCTTCAGGATTCATCAGTATTTTATGGCCTTTATACACGTCTAGGAAGGCCATGGCTTCGTACCCTGATATTGCCTCTACCAGCTAGTCTATTTTTGGCAGTGGGCAACAATCTTTTGGGTAGTGTTTTTTAGGTCTATGTAATCGATACACATTCTCCATCATGCAACTGTCTTTCAAACCAGGATTGGGTTCGCCATCCACGTTAGATTGATCACCTCTCAGAGTATTCCTACTTGTATGAGAGTTCACACCTCGTGCTCCATCATGTGTGAAATAACATTTATTTTGTCTAACGGATTTCACGATGGACTGATGTTGAGACAATGTGTTGCAATGGCAGGGTTGGCGACTCCCCTATCCTGAACTGACCAGGAAAAGACATTCTTGTATCATTTTAATGTTGCAACCACCTCTCTTTTAACTTGTTTTGGTAAGACCTTCCCTATTTTGACCTCTTGGTGAGGTCGTCTTCATTCAGGTCAACAATATTTACCTCCTCTCCCAAAAATACCTTGGTATGCTCATTTTCTGAGGGTTGTTCTTGATTGATTAAATGGACCATTAGATGACTCGTGTTTTTTACTGGTGGCTTCATTGCAATGACCGTGCATTGCCTTTCCAAATGTTAGTCTTCTCTCACCTTTTGCAATTCCCATCAGGGTTGTGATTTTCATGACCAGGTGGTATAGGAACCATATAGCTTTTGGTGGTGTTGAATGAGTTGGAGGCGTCCATTACGATAAATTCGCATAGGTCTGTGCATGCTTTCTATTATTTTACCAATGGTTACTAGAAATTGTATGTTTCCCAAGGGCATTTCAGATTTTTATGTGATACCTCTATGAAGAATGTCAACTTCTTGATATCTGATCGCTTGAAAAATATTTTTTCAAAGAAAACAGCAAACAATACTCCTATTATGCTACCATCGTCCATGAAAACCTTGTACACTTTAAAATTCCCTATCTTGGCTATTATCACCAAAGGATCGTTGGGTGGTTCATCATTCGGGACCGCAACCTCCTAATTGAATGTAATGGTCGCACTAACGTGCATCCTCTTCTTCGTAGGTTCTTGTAGATGAAAGTACCTTGTCGTTACTTTCCAAGCATCGTTGGAGGTAAGATTTGTTGACCCATGGATAGAAAATATTACTTCGTCCATGCCTTCATTCATTGTGTCTGGTTCATGTTCAATTATTGCTGTCATCTTCTTTTTTTCTTCAATTCGGTATCCTGAATTTTTTCTACACCATATGTATTTGTCTATGATGGTGCATAATCTTCCTTTTTGCATTGAGTGAGTCGCCCTTGACGAAACTGCTCCTCTATCCATCTACGGAGGTTATTGCAGCTGTCTGTGTCATGACCATGGTCATTGGAGAAATTACAATAGTAATCCTTTGATATCTTATTAGTAGGTGCTCTCATGGGTGTGGGAATTCTTCCATACTTCCTTTCTTGACTTTGTGAGAAGCATTTCCGTGTATGTCGTGCTTCTATTTGCGGTGTTTTCCCCCTTATTGCCAAGGTTCATTTTCCTTTCTTCGTTGAATTCTTGCTTAAGGCGTCTTCTCCTGATCGTTTATCTCCCCACTCATTCTCTAGTGTATTGTTGTTCACCTCCTCCATTCCCAAAAATTTCTCCACCAAATTTTTGAGGTCCCTCGGATAATCGAGTATGTTTGTATGAGTTTTTTTGTAGTATTCTCCCAATCTCATACCATTCATGAATGCTCCCAAGGATATTTGGTACGTCGGGTCCTTTACCTGCAAGCTTTCTGAAACGAAGCGGTCGTGATATTTTGATATGCTCTCTCAGGTTCATTGTGTGACGTTCATAGATCTGCGAAGATTTTTGTGAACTTCTGCTTCTGGTAAAACCTGTCAATAAATTAATCTGATAGTTGGGCCCAAGTCTTGATGCTATTGTTACGCAAAATATCATATCATGTGATCGTAATCCCCACCAAAAAATGGGGAGGGCCTTAGGCATTGGGTGCGTCATGGAATCGTATGTTGTTTTAGTATGAATGTTGGAATTCTTTGGGATCTTTTGTCATATCATAGACCTTCACATGCTGGGGTATGTTGAAATTCGTTGACATCACAAAATTCTACAACTCATCTGCCAACGGGGAGAGTTCCATTTGTTCTTCTACCGTAAAGTTCGTTGATTCCTTGTTGTACCCCTGATGCTTCTTCTTTTCGTTGCCCCGATACATTCTAACCTTGAGCTCATGTCGGTTCTCCACCCTAACCTTATTTGCATTGATAAAGTGTGAATAAACTTGTTCCCTATTGACCTCTAGGATTGCTGTGAAAGCTCATTTTTCCTTGTCACGTTCCAGAGGTGGGAATTATGCTTCTTCCTCATTCCCATCTACTAGCATTCAAGGTTTTCATCTTGGTGTTCTCTCCGACTAGGTGTGCGATTAGGTGAATGGGTGGGACCTATGTTCAGCTTCGAGCACTCCTAGTGACCACCATAATTTAAAAAAGAATAGTCCCCCCCCCACAGACGGCATCACACTGATGTGTTTGGTTCCTTCTAAATACTACTTGTAATCTGGAGTCAGCGTCTACTGGTGCCACTCTCGGATCCTACAATCAACATCTCATATTTAGGGATGACAATGAGGTGGGGTAGTGCAGATTATGTTCCCTCCATAACCATAACCATCTAATTTTTTTTAATCATACCCGCCTCATCACTCATGACAAATACAACATTAAAATCCACCCCGACCCACCAGGTATTTTCTAAAATCCACCCCGCCCCATCACCCAATTGGGTCTCCTAAAATTTTACTTCAAAATAATAATTCTAATATTGAAAATTTAATAATTATTTACATGAAAATATTATAGGTAATTATGTGCATCGTTGATAAATAATAGTTTATTATATATTAAATTAGTGTGTACATAAAGGGTCTAGTGGGGTTGGACGGGGATGAGGTGGGTATGAACTAATATCCACGCCCAACCCACCACCTATTGCGGGTATCATTTTCATACCCTTCCTCCCCACTACCACCAAAATTACCTCTATACCTGTCTCATTGGAGCGGATTCGGGGAAGATCTCCACCAAAACCCGCCCCACTGCAATCCCTACCCATATTGGCTCACGTGTATTATGCTTAAGTTAGTATCTCATCTCTTGAGGATATAATTTTGGAAAATTTTCACTAACCATCCTCTCTCAACTTCTCCTCTATTGGTTTGTTAAGGTACAAGAACAGAGGTGCGCGACCCACCTCTCGGACATGTAGGAGATCACAGTTATCGAAGTGGTCGAGATTCGTGGCATTTACTACTTTATGTTGTGGTGGTTTCATAACTTATAGGAGATTGTGGTTATCGAAGTGGCTGAGACCCGCATATTTTTGCGTTGTGGAGTGACTGTATGGTTCCCGTCAGTTTGTATATCTTGAGGATAGTTTCATTAAGTTCCTTTGGATTGTAGTGTGCAATTTGAATATGTCGTTTGGACTATATATATACCAATGTGGAAGTACAATTTTAATGTATTCTAAAATATATTTTAAAATTTCACATTTAAAATTTAGTTTATCATCATATTCTTTTTACTCCATGGATCTGAATATTTATTCAATTTCTAACTTAAAAGTAGTTGATAGATATATTTATAATTAAATTCTTTACCAAATTACTTATTTATACATTACCAACTTATATTATTAAGATCAGTTAAAGAGAAAGTTTCATGTTAGACCGACTAACAGTTAGACCAATCATAAAAAAAATCTCGTTTTATTAATTTTAAGGGTAAAACTATACTTATTTATGTATTTTGATGCATTTTTAAAGTTTTTCAAAGTTACAAAAATTTCATTGTAATAAATAAAAAAATAAAATTATCTTATTAGTTACATTAATTATAAAATAACTCGCTAACTATTAATCCCAAAAAATAGGACTTTGTGTAAGTTAAAAATGTACATATATTTGAACTTTTTAAACATATATTCCTCTCGTCCCACTATTTTTTTTTACTTTTTTACAATTTTCAATAACCACGTTTGACAATAAATATCTCTAATTAGGTATAATAATTTTAAATTTAAAAATTATATTTAAAAAATAGATATTAAGATAAATCTAACAAAATATCACATGATATTTTTATTATATATATATATTAGTTGAAATTTAGAGTTAAAGTTTACAAAATTTAATTTAAAAAAGTAAATAAGTAAATTTTAGTGAGACGGAGGAAGTATTTATAACGTGCATTTCATCTTCTTAATCTCTTATTTACTATCCCCAACACGTGTCTTCTTTTAGATAAGACAATAATTACGTACACAAAACAACATTGATAAGGAGATCAGAATAAAATTGATATTTAGTTTATAAAATTACATTGAAGTAAATAATGATACGTTATCATTAATGTTTATTCTTATCAGCATCAACAAAAGTTTATTGTAAATGAGAGAAACCACCATAGTCATGAGGTGTGAGTTTATTAGACATTTATAGGCAATACAATACTTAATGAATACAAGGCTTAATGCTGAATTAATTACTCAACTTCCTAAACCTCCATGATCATGAGGTGTGAGTTTATTAGACATTTATAGGCAATATAATGCTTAATTAATACAAGGCTTAATGCTGAATTAATTACTCAACTCCTACAAATATGTATCAGTTACCTTGTTTGAGCTTCGAAAGTGAGAGCTTGTTGATTTGCTTCACAGATCAAGAGCGAATTATATAAATTAAGAGTAAGTTGAATCTATTGACGAGAACCTCCAACCAAACGTGCCACTATTTTTTTGATTTGAGTCTCGAAGATCAAAACGAGTAAGAAGGAAAAAAATCAGTAGAGTATTCCTCAACCATTTGGGATCCTTACCTTAGATTTTGCAATCGTTGAAACATGAGTTGATCATAACTGTAGGGTAAAAAAGTTTTGCGAATCTTACCCTTCAACTTATCTAACGCCATGATTTTAGGTTTCCCAAAATGATCACGCATTGCCTTAAGTTGGGTCCACCAAATCGCATCTCAACTCTGGAATCGTATCGCGATAATAGAAACACAATTATCAAAAGGACATGTTTGAATTCAAGTACCGCTTCGACCGTGATGATCCAATCGATTAGTTATTCCATTGTTTGATTGCCATGGAACTAAGGGAGTTCGAATTAGAATCCTTGTTCTCATCGTCAATCATCATTATGTTCTGTACCCGGGTTTCGTAACTCACCCACAAAGGGATTTTCATCAGTTGCGTGATCTTTAGGTTCTTCATTGATTCACCATATTCAGAGGTGGCAAACATTGAGCTGCAATAGTTCACATCACTGTTGTCATTTTATGCATCTATTCTTGCAGACGTATAAGCCGAGTGATCTCAGCTTTGGTGGATTGTGGATCGTGGCGAGGACAAGTCATCGTTGAGTATTGTTTAGCTCTAATACCATCCTGGATCAGCCTACGAACCTGAAAATTCAACTCAACTATGAAACTTAGAAAATTTCTTAGGACTTGTTTCTTTATTGATGAATTTAATCGAATCAAACAAGGAAAAAAGGAAAAAATAGGGATTGCTCTCATTTTCTTATTAACTTTCAAACTGCCCTTACAAAGAAAAAAAGAAACACTTATATAGCCTATCTTGCAGCCCAAAACCGACCAGGAAATTTGCTAACTAAATCCAAACACAACTAGGAAACTAATTACCTTAACTAACTCCAAATATGTGCAACTAGTAAATTTGCTAAAATAAGAAAATAGAAATAAAACTTAAAGAAAAGGTAAAAACCAAAACCAACTCTAAGTAGGTTGTTGCTGCATCACTAACACTATAAGAAACATCACTTTTTACCTCGACTCTGTAGGACTTTTTACCACAGTTACATTTTTGAAAATAATTGAGGTAAATATAGCCGCAGTTGGAAGAAAGCTTTTTTTTACCATGGTTCACAACTGAGGTAAAAACTTTATGATGCAATCGACGACTTTGCAATGTCGGTCAATGTGGTTAATGACTGATGAGAATGTTATTCACCAACCCTATATTATCGAATGGATAAACGAATTTCAGACTCAAGATTGACTAAACTACGAACTATATCCTTGTCTAAAGATTCAATGCTATAGCCTTTAGGTACAAACTTGCTACAATGACATGTCGGAGAAGGAAGAAGGAACAAGGAATTTTTCATCCAAGACATAATGGAATGGATTCTAAATTAGAAAAGCGATCAGCAGAAATAAGCTGAAAATATTCCTCGGATAGAGACTGAATAGCTTCGCGCAGCTTAATAGGACAAAATGAATTAGAAGACATAAACCCTGGATGATCATAAAATGAACATTAGATCCCAAACAGTCGAGATGTTTCAAAACTTATGATCAACCAAAATATCAAAACCATGCATATAAATAAATACGATGAGAACTCGCAAAATCCACAAACATTAGAGGGGGAAGCAGATGAATGTTGGACAATGGTAGTAGAATCCTCCTTATTCACATCCTGGGTGGAGACCTCAGTGTTCGCATTGGCCTCAGTGTTCACATTGGCATCAGGAGCTCAGCGACATAGGGCAAATAAGGAAGACTAGCGAGGCGGTACAGCAAAGCATAAGGATGGCCACCATTAGAAATACGGCTAATGAAACCCTCATTTGGCACAATCCTCTGTTGCTCCAACATTGTCTCAGATTTAGCCAGTTTGGGCAATTTCTGCACTTTCAAAGTGGGATTCAGTTGCCGCAGTTTGACCAGGGCCTCCCAGTACCCAACGTTGAGAGCACAAGTAGTAACTTCCTTAAATAAACTGTAGAAAGACTTCATCTTGACGAGTAGATCAACAAGGATTTGAGGGTACCTAACCGAAGCGGGACCATTAGTCCATATCTCCTCCAGTTCGGAAAGTAACTTTTTAGCTTTTTCTTAGTAGTCAAAAAAAGCTCCTTAGCAGAGCGTGCACGCTCTTCAGCAGCCTCAAGAGAAACATTCAGAGTTGCGCACTTCTCTTCGCTGGCTTAATTTTTTGAAGGAGCGAACTGACTCCCTTGTGAACTATCGCTGACAATTTGAAAATTTTCACCAACCTAATGTTAAAAACATAATAGTTAGACATTGTAGTAGAAAATGCTGTATACCTAGCCCATAAGCTACATGTTGCTAGCCTTCAGGCCCAGCCCAATGTTCAACAAAGAATAAACGAAGGAAGAATGTACAATGTCCAACCCAATGTTCATGTTAACCGCGAACCGTTAAAAGAGGAGCCATGTCCAAAAGGACTCAGTCATAGACCGAGAAAGATGGAATCATGACCAACACTTAACCATGAACCGAGATTGTAGTAACCGATATTCAAACACGATACAACCCGCGACCTTAAACCCTAGTAAAGCGGAGCAACGATGATAATCGTCTATAAATACAAGGAAAGCAACACTGGAAAGTAAGTGAGACTAAACTGAAAAATTCCAGTTCTCTAAACTTGATTGTTGGAGTATTTTCCCCGAAATTACTTTCGGAATTTGTTTTGCAGGAGGAGACGTTTTGCGGTGAAGAGTTGTTACTTTACTTGGTCGGGATTACCATATCACTAAAACTTCCCAAAAAGAATTACTTTCCCATGTAACAAACTAAAATTTCCCAAAAAGAATTCATTTCCCAAATAACAAACGAAAATTTCAAAGCCAGGTACCAGTCAATTGACTTATGAAACAAGGACAAATGACTGCTTCTATTTCACTATAAAGCATATTAAACATAGTTGACAACAACACTCTTTTTTCCTAGTACTGAATGTCACAGTTCACCCAAATATTATGTGCAACCTACACTATAAGAAAAATGAACTATTACTTCGCCCATTTTATCTCAATTTTTTCATTAACACCAAATAACTAAAGTAAAAAAAGTTCTTTCACCTCGGTCATTTTTTATTTCAAAGTAAAAGATATTATTTACCTCGGTTATAAAAAACGAGGTAAATAATTGCTTTTTTACCTCAGTTATTATGTGAACAGAAGTAAAAGGTTAAAAAATCATAGTAAATAATGTTACTGAAACATGTGAGACATCGCACATGTTGTTTTAACAGGTGGCCCAATTTCGCATTAAACGTCGTTTGCACCGACATGTGTTCTGGTTGACTACCGAAGTCGCAGGTATGTAAAAGATACGTTAAAGTAAAGAATTTGACGGTGTTAGAAAATAATGAAAATAGAAGATGGTGGTCATGCGCTTATCCCCGTTTCGGCATCTCTCTCCTCCCAATATCCCGTCATTACGATTAATTTAAGGGTACGTAAAAGGACTAGAAATTATTGTGCTACAAACACCATAGAAATCATATTTAACTTTTTTAAACGTCTAATACACCCTTTGTTCAATGGTTTTTAATCGTAGAATAATAAAATGGTTTTTATAAAATCATGCACAAATCAACTCGCATGTATACACAGTCAACTATATAATGTTCAAATAAGATAGTTAAATAATTTGATAAATAGTAGTCATGAAAATATCCACGCAAGTTTTACATAAATTCAAATAAGAGTTGCCTAATTTCCAACATAAGTGAAAAATACAATAACCCAATCACCACGGACAATGATAACCTTGAAGACGATTGGCCCCCCAACTTCTAGCACCTCGAAGAACAAGGTATCCCCAATGCGTAGGTTGTTTCCCCTAAGGAAATCTCCTAAACCCTTTGGGGGAAAGGGTCTTGATCCTACCTTGCCTCGACAAGTTCATACGTCACTCTGTCCCATAGCACCTCAGCACTACAGGAATCTTCTCATTCGGAAAGAGTGGTACAATCTCACACGAGATGTACGGATTCAAAAAAAAATCAATTAGAAATATGTATATATATATATGCAATTGTCAACAAATAAAATTTATTTTAAAAACTTTACCAAAGTAGGGTTTTTCTCAAATTTCTGTTGCTTGAGAGTGCAGTGGAAATGTGGGCTATCAAGAGTCATCGTATGATAATCGATGCGAACAAAATAGGCTCGAGGTTCCAACGTTGTGCGGTGAACTGTACGAAAACCAAAAAGTAATTAGTTCTTATATATAAAGTGTAAAGATGTGTTAGTTAGTAAATATATATATGTATGTTAGTGAAAGACCTGAAAAGGGTGGATTAGACGATCCTTCGCCAACAATCAGTCCTGCATCAAAAGGAAAAATGTTAAGTGCGACTGTCCTATAGAGTGCAAGGTTCGACGTCGGCCATGCCGACGCAGGTGCATGGCGGCCCAAACCAGTGGGATGGCCAACATGTACATGCGACTTCACATAGTGGTCGGTTAAGCCGAAGGTAAGACCGAAACAAGACCAAAGTCGCATATGCATAACAATTGTACAATTAGATGTCATAATGTGATGTCAATAAATTTTGTTAAAGCCGAAGGACACCCAATAATAGTGCGACGTCACAAACTTAAAGATAAGCTATTGGAAATAAAAATATGTGATGTCGCACTATAATTGTATAAACCGAGTTTTGGTAGACAAATTAGCGACGTCGCATATATCAGGGGAAGCTACAGGAAGAAACACATGTAACCAGAAAAAAGGAAGCATAATCAACATCATATTAAACAAAAACCCTTTGGCAACAAACCAAAGCATTGACCTGTATTTAAATTCAAATAATGTTCACACTCTCATAAATCGAAGACAAAACTAAATAGCCAAAAAATCAAAACACATTCACAGACCACGTATCTGACATTGTAATGTAAGAATTCAAAAAATTAGGTGTAAGGAGATAAGGAAGAACCAACATTTTTCCTGAGTAGAGAAGAAGAGGAGGAAGCTGTAGACTGTTGGAATTCGTGGGAAACTTGTGAATAGATGGTTGAACTGATTTTTAGGGTCTCTAAATTTATACTTTTTCAAAACGACGTCGTTTTGAATCATTAATAGAAGGTCGAACCAGAGAAAGCACAATAAAAGTTCCTTTAATGGTTCGATATAACCGCCTTTAATGATCCCTTTCTACACTAGTGATTGTGTTGTCCACCTGGATGTATGTGACGTCGCACCATAGCCGGATCAGGAAATATGGTGCCGACCCCTTACAGACGTCGTAGAGTTTGATAGGCCTAACAATTTCGGCCCACCAAGCAGCCAGTCTGCAGTTCGAGTTTACTTAAGGGGAAATTTTGCAACACAAATTTGCTAGTTCAAGACTGATTGCAACAATACCCAATATATTTTTTAGTTTTGTTACTGATACTACAATTAAAAATTTGTACGTATGTTGGGTCAAATATTAAGGATTGAATAATATTAAAATAACATAGCTAACAAAAAATTATATATTAAAGATTAAATATCAAAATACATTAATACTAATCTTGTTCCAAATACGAATCAACATATTTATTATAAATGTTATGACCAAAGTGAATTCGAAACAACTGATTATATCAATAGGGAAGAAATTCGACATTAAAAACTACCGGGCTAGCACCGTTGATCAGCTCAAAGTAGAGCATGTCCCCTTTCCTAAGTTCCTCTCCAATAAAAAACTGCTCAAAACCTTTTGGTTCCAGAGTCTTCAACCTCCTATTCCCCGAGTAATGCATGGGGTACTCCCTTTCCATTGCACCTGAGCACAGCAAGCAACTTCAACGACAGTAGGATCTTCACAATTTAGCTAGGGACGTACTGAATTTTAAACAAAAAACTATGTTCAGTTAATATGAAAGTAAAGTATAGAAAGCATTTTTGAAATAAAACTAATACGTGACATGGATTACTTAACAGGATGGGAACTTCCGTGAAATTCGTCTGCGTCAAGGTGTAGATGAAATGAGGAACGATGTTGCCAAATATAGTTCGCGGATGTTCTTCGTACGAATCGCTACGGATCTGTTATTCAAGAAAATATTGATAAATTAAATTTTAATATTGGTAACACAAGCTAGGAAATGCAATTTAAATGTAAAAATTAAATCGCTCACCGCAATGAGGGAGTGGCGCGAACCAGCACCGCTAGGCATAATTCCTAAAATTAATATTTTAATGATTCGTTACAAATCAATTCACGTAATATGTTAATCAATTCATACATGAATGAAACATGTCAGATTGAAGTCGCACATGGTTCGGTAAAACCGAATGGTTACCTGATTAGTGTGCAACGTTATATGCAATGTAAACTGCAAAAATTATGAATAAGAGAATTCACATATGGTTCGGTAAAACCGAATGGTCAACCGATAAGCGACGTCGCACACTTTTCGCTCTAAAAGAAGTAAGAACGATGGATAGGTAACATCAAATTCATGATACGGGGACACTAACAATAGCAGAAAATGGGCAAACAGAGATCACCTAAACCAAAAATAATTTAGCCACAACCTAATCGACATTCTAACACCCCAGAACCTAAACAATGAACCATAATCCATAGACACATCCTTACATGAAGAAAATAACACATTCACACACTTTATACATAACAATTTCAATAGTAAATTAAAAAACAAAAGTAAAATGACATGTAGAAATTATAGCTTAGAGCGGATGGGCAGGAGGATTGCATGAATTTGAGGGAAAGTTGGATGTTTAAAGTAATGTATGAGGTGGGGTTCATATATATATATATATATAGTCATCACAAACCTTGTGTATTCCGCCCCAATGCGACGCCGCATGCACGTCTATAAGATCAAAGGTATTGCGACGTCGATTTGTCTAATTGTGGGACTAACCATTTCAGCCCATTTGCATATCAAATGGGCTCCTGTCAGACCAACTGCATAACTGACGTCGCATGTAAGTCATTTTTTTTGTGAAATTTGATTGACATACTACCGACGTCGGTCATGGAAATATTGGGTCACATCAATTCAACCCCCTAGCTAATCAACTGGGCACGCGTCTGACCAAAACAAACATAAATGACGTTAAAAACGGTAAACAGTTAATTAGAAATTAGTAATTGATATTGTAAATGTCAATGAACTTCATTAATGTCCAGTTCGATCAGTATCGATTTCAACACAATAGGTGAACTTTTTTGTTTTTACAATTAGGTCCCTCAAGGATGGTGGGGAGGGAAAATGCAAAATTAGATATAGTTTTTTTAAAAAAAATGAAACGATCACCCCCGTAGGAAGTGAGGGGATTAATAGGCACCCCAAACCCGAAAATAAAGAAATAGTAATAT
>JAULKM010047495.1:0-12885 GCA_032355605.1 Rubia tinctorum
ACGGTCTGTGCCAACCGGTTAGCCTCGTGCTGATATGGGCCGTGTGTATTGGCGCGGGCCATGCAAACCCGTTTGACTCGTTTGACATGGGCAGTGTGTCTCTGCGTGCGGCGTGTAAACCAGTTTACCTCATTTTTACATGGGTCATACCCTTTCGTGATGGCACGGTTCGTGTCAACCGGCACGGGCCATCGGCCGACACTCAATTTTTGCTCCTTCTGATCGGAGTCCCACAACATTTGGCGAGCCCCTTCGGCTGGAACCTCATTTTGCTCAGTATCATGACGCAAGCCGTATCATTCTTCGAATCCCGTAGGCTGGTCTTGGCATTTGTTACTTGAAACGGAACGAGACGTGCAAACAGAATGTCCGCGCCTATACTTAGCCAATTTTTGGAGTGAAAAAGGGACTTGGAGTGCACAGCTAGCCAGAATAAGAACGGTCATTGTTGGAACTTGGCACGGCTCATGTCGGGTGGAAGGGAACATGCCAAGGGCTTCTGACATGGGCTGTGTTGCTTGGAATGGGCCGTGCTTGGCCTACCTGTTATGCTGCCCTTGTGCGGCAATGCCGACCGTGGCTGGTTTGGTTGGCCTACTTGTTTACTCCTCTATGGGTGAACCCTTGGTTCAATTTGGGAGTTCTTGTAGTTGATTTTATAGAGATAAAAAAGATGAATCCAATGGTGCCACCTTCAAGGGATAATTCTTTTAGGATATTTCCCGTAATGATGTGCAACTCCCGGACAACAATTTCTCTGTTTCGGACTAGGCCTTCTTGAACTTTGAATCTCCCTTTATTGGTCCCAATTCCATCTACTACCATGCTTTGATATCTGTGACCTTCAATCTACTACCATCCTAGCAAATAGCCTGCAATATATTCTACCATCCTTGCCATTGGGCTTCAAATATCTACTACCACCCTCACAGATGACCTTTTACACAAGATAATGAAAATGTACTCACGAGCAACCTACTAATGAGATAATAAAAAGGAAGATATAGGTGCCAGTGAATAAAATTTTCATTTAGCTTCAATTAAGTCTACAAAACTCGGGATTTAGATAAGAAAACCAATAATGGCCGTCTAAACCCTTTGTTGTGCAAACCTAACTAAAAGTAGAAATCAACCAAACAAAAGATAAATATAAATGTGTTAAATGCATCGGCTAATGCATGCATAATGGTGCACATCACCACGCGACCAAACTTTTTATTATATTGTTTTCGCTCTACAAACATTGCTCCACTTAATAAAGTTTTTTATATTCTTTTGCTTGTAATATTTTGTCTAGACTTGTTTTGGTTACAAAGGATGAGCACGCTATTTGAATCAGGGTTTGGGATGTGTTTTGTGAGTCACGCCTCGGTGGCTCTTTACAGCGTTGTCCCTAAATTGCTACGTCCCCTATGCGGCTCTAACCATCTCATACTACTTCAGCGGTTCACATTTTATTTAACTTATTTAGCTGATCCGGACTCGATCTGTCCAAGTTTTTCTAGATCTATATATAACATGCCTATTTCCATGGCTAAGTGGTTATTAAGGCTACATCCCCTAGAGAGGGTTTTTATAATTCATTGGATTATGCATCATATATAAGTGCGTGTGTGTGTGTTTGTGTATTTGTGTGTGTCTATATATACATATATAATGAACTTGTTGTCATATTCAAGCATACCTTTGTCACCGGTTCACCTGGGAATGAGGCTGTGCTGTTATTGCGATCCCCCTTAACTTATTAAACTAGTTTCTTACTTGCTCTAGTTGTTGTTGTTTCATTTTTATGGCTTTCCATAGCCCATTGAGCTAGTTTTTTGCTTGCCGACCTCGTTGGGTGTTAGACTCTGTGTGCTTTATGGTCGGGTTGTAACCGTTGCATGGGCTCCAACCTTTCCCAGGGACCAAAAAAACCCAGAAAGAAAAATCAATCTCCATAGTTGGTGCCACTAACACAGGGAATCCTTTCGGTGATGATAGCTCCCAGAATTAGCACGATGAGTCAAGCCTTTTCGAGTACCTGTAGAAGGTCCCCGGGGTGCTCCCGGGGAGGAATCTCTGACGCTTATGTTATTATCGCTATCTTTTTGTATTATTGGCGGGTAAATGTCACTTACCTTCATTTGGCATTCTTCATCTTTATTTATATGACATTTGGTCATGTGACCATAGCTTGCATGATATACTTATTTTTAGAAAAGTATTCTAACATTGAGGAATTTAGGAAATTAAAGAAAATTTTGATTGGTTTTTATTGTATATATATTACAATATAACCAATTGGTTTAAGTATATATGTATACATGTTACAAATGGTGTATATACATACGTGTTTGAAATGTATGCTTCATCTTTTATATAAGAGTAAATTCTACACGCTTGTGGATTATAATGTATAATTGGGTGTATAGGATAATAAATGAACAAATGTATGTTTTGTACACTAATTGATGTGACTGTACCGTAAATGTACAGTAAATGAACATATATGTAGTTGTATGTTCATGGATTCCAAACGTTTTATCCTATACAATACAGTAACTGATGTATCTGTATGAATATGAACATATGTAATGCTGGATAAGACCAAACTGTGTGAATCCTACCTGGACTTCATTATAAATATATGATAACACTTTCACTGCAAAAATATTTTCATTATATCTTTCTTTTCCTACGACAATGATTCTCCCATATCTTATCATTCGTTTTTAGGAGATTTTATGTGAACTGCTAACATAGTTTCCTACTATTTAGGTAAATACTGGAAGTACTTGAGCCATATTACTCACAACAATCAAGTGGTAAGGGCTAATATTACTTTAAGGACAATGCTTCTCACGACCAAAACTTTTACAGTGATTTATTTATATATTTTTTCAAAAATTTTAAGGTAATATTATACAATGGAGAAATCTGTGAAGAGCTTTGGCACTACGAGAAAGCTTGATCGCTTTAATGGAACGAATTTTATTTTCCGGAAGGAGACAATGGAGGTTTTACTGATTACTCTGAAGATTCACTACATCCTTAATGACAAATCAACGCCCATTCTAAAACCTATTCATGCAGACACTGATGAACTTGTTTTTTAATGCAATAAGTGGGAAGAAGATGGGTTTTTTTTTGTAGGAAATACATTCTGAACTATCTCTCTAATCAACTCTATGACCCGTGCATCCCTGTAGATGGAAAAGGACATTTGGATATCATTGGAGAAGAAATACAATTCAAAAAAGCAAGGGACAGATAAGATTATTACCATGAAGTTTTTAGAATTCACTAAGAATGATGCTATATCAGTTCTTATCTTAACCTCTTAGGGGGCGTTTGGTTGGGTTGAATCATGAAAGAAAAAGGGAATCAGGGATCTTGATTCCCTTTGTTAGTATTTGGTTTGCATATTTTATCATTCTCTTTCCCAATTTTTAGTTTTACCATTCTCCCATTTGGATGTATCCTCATTCTCTAATCTCACCCTGGGACTAGAATTCCCCAATCATCCAATTTGATTAATTTTTAAAAAAAGGAAAAAGAAAACATGACGTATTCTCTACTTTTTCAACCAATTTTCTTCCTAAAACTTTCACTTTTACCGTCGCCGTCCATCATCAAGTGACCCGAGCTCTGTTTTCTCAACTCTAAGATAAGATTTCTGCAAGAAACTCTAAAAATCAGGTAATTTACATTGTATTATTGAGTAAATACTCACTATGTTCTCACAGACAATATTGTTTTAACCCTGGTTTCGTAGCCGATTTTGTTCAAACTTCCTTTGTTTTTGTCGTTGTGTTGCTCGGAGATGAAGTTTTAGTTTTGATTGTTATCTGTTTTCCGAATTGTGAATTGACGCAAGGGAGTAGGTAGGTTTGGTTAGATTCTCTATCAACCAATGCAAAATAAAATTATGCGTACATTATAGTGAAGTTTTTTTTTTGCTTTTTTAGGTTTCTAGTAAGATGCAGTAACATTCATTGGACACTGTAGATAATTACTACCCATTATAAATACCTACTCTCCTTGGTCTTATGTAATGAAGATGAGTTTGTTTGTGATAATTTTATTACCTATTGAATTCGAGATGATCAATGGATAAGGATTGCTTTGGATGTGTTTCCTATAATTTTCCTCTACCCCGTGTTGTAAAGTTTTGGCCAGATATCCAATGAGATCATGTAAACCTAAGTACACGAAATATAAAGAAAGTTAAATGAAAAGAAAAGTCATGGATTTGAACACTAGAATTTGAGGAATGGAACTTCGGATCTGTAGGGCTATATAGCTTGTTTTTGCTTGATCACATAATATGCCTTTTAAGGGTAGTAAGAGTGGCTGAAGTATGTTGTTTCACTAGGATCCACGATAATGGCAAGGATGTTCTTTGTGTCTCATTTAAATTGCAACAACTCTAACTAGTATTCTTCAAACCCAATGCCTGCAACTGAGACTCACCTCCAGGACTAATAGTAACCTTCAATGTTCTCGTTCCAAGAGGACAAAAGAAATCCCATTGCTTAAAACTTCATGTACCAATTGTATACTCTATTTCTCTATTATTCATGTATAATTATATACTCTATTACTTTGTACCAATTTCTTAAAATTTGCATGACACATATTTTCCTTATAGTATGTATATGTCTCGGTACTGCATCAATTGAAAACACTGCTTGTTTTCAATTCTATGCTTGTTACTTCTTAATTTGAATATTTTCATTGATTTAACGGTATATTTTTCATTGAATATTTTCATAAAAATATGGTCAAAACAAAGTTTGGAGAACATGGACTAATGTGAGTTACCCGCTCATAGAAAATGATCTGGAAGTTAAGGACTTCAATGTTATTGTACACAGTTTTTCCATCAAACTTTGGTGGAAATTACAAGAAAATGAAAGTCACTGGTCCAATTTTGTGTGGTCTTTACTTAACCATTTAAACATTTCTAAGACATGGCACAAAAATTAAGGAGGTGGATGATATAGCTATAGAACATACAATTATAAAGGTAGGTAAAGGTGAGATTTCTTTTTGATATTCAAACTAGTTAATGTTGGGGGCATTACCTGATAAATGGAATGAAAACCAATATATTCCCCAAAGTAAACTGAAAGGTTGGCTTTGCATCC
This sequence comes from Rubia tinctorum, assembly GCA_032355605.1. Taxonomy (NCBI): domain Eukaryota; kingdom Viridiplantae; phylum Streptophyta; class Magnoliopsida; order Gentianales; family Rubiaceae; genus Rubia; species Rubia tinctorum. Next base: position 5,133 of record JAULKM010047495.1, read on the forward strand.
GATCCGCACTTTGTGGGGTCGTTAACATTTGGGAGAATTAACGCGGAGCGATGGGAGATTCAAGATAGGATTTATATGTTGCTTCTGTATGCTCACTATCAACTACTACATAGTAGTTAATGGCAAGTCCGGGGTCATCCACAGAGATGCTAGAATATTAAAGTTAACTGGACACAACTCACAATTGGGTGTCACTCCGATTGTGTGTCAGGAATAACTAGTGCTACAAACATAGATTGAAGGGTTTTTTTATCTAACAACTACTGATCATGCAATTCAGAGAGATTAAACTATATCAAACTATCTTTGGGGATATTTGCGTAACATGATTGATGAATGACTTTGATCCTAGATTCTATCTCATATAGGACTTATTAACCCATCTCATGCCTATATCACATAGCGTGGATGAAAGTCGGCCATTCCTAGTGTCTGCCACACCGTTCATCGGCACCTTATAGGCTATCACCACCACCTCTGTAATTAGGGAAAGTGCATCGATCAAACAAAGGATCCGAGTTGTGCTCCTCTTTCCCTGTAAAACTAACTCCCAATGCTAACACGCCCCCCACTTAAAGGATCAAGTGCCTGAACAGTCGCCTTGCGTAGGTAGCAACCATTAGGTATGAGAGTAAGGAAAACACATCCTAGGCACTCCACTATGGATAATTTTCCCTAGCCTTATAAAGGCAAAGGAATTGGAGTCTTCTGATGACTCTGGGGTTGAAAAGACTATGGTCGCTACACAAAAATCCTAGTTTCTACAAACTATCATACTCATTCTATCGGGGTACACCGAGGGGTTGCACCCCTGTTAAGAGTATCTATCATCCCTAACATGAATTATTACTACACAATCCAATAAAGCTAGGCTCTAATGATCGGAACGGTACTCTCGATCATACATGCATGCACTTACATCTCCGGTACTCACGAACCTACAATAGGCCTAACCCAACACTCCAAAGGTAGCAAACAAGCCTAGTACGATAACATATCACATATGAAAACACAGTGCAACATAAAATATCCACAACATGCATCTTATAAGAATATAAATAAAAGGTCAAACATGAATATTCATAAACATAAAAGATAGGAAGATCTAGAACCTTAAAAACCATCACTTAGTCATGTATACAATCCCTAAGTAATTACAGTAGTCTATTGACATTGAACCTAATTCATTCACTGGATTCAATGCCTAAGCATAAACTAGGAAATATTAAATGAGAAGAAAAGAGTTAGTCTCTTTCTCTCACTACCTACTCTTGAAACTAGAATTACAATAATGATAGATCTTAAACCCTAGTAGACTAGTGCCTCTTTATATAGTAGGTGGAAATGAGCCTTAGAGAAACCAAAACAAAAAGAGAAACCCTAGCAGCTACGTTGGCACAGGCCGTACAATGATACACGGCCCACAACTGTGAAAAAGTACACGGGCCACGAAATGGAAGTATTCCTCAGCTAAATTGATTATGTGACCCGTGCAGAGAACCGTGGGCCACCGACTAGAGAGTGTTTTTGCCAGTCTGAGCGGTGCAGCCCATGCAGATGCACGCGGGCAGCTGTTTGGAGTCTTCATTTTCAGCTTCTGATGGCGTGATGACGCAATAGGCCCTGGCCATTGATAGGAGGTTTGGGTCTTCACCATATGTACACGGACTGTGCTAGTTTTATATTCCTTGCGGACTTTGACTCTTTTTCTTTGGCGCATCCTATCTACTACTACGTTTAAGCGCATGGACTTTGGTCTACTACCATTATTGCGAATGCCTTTTAACTATATCTACCATTCTTGCGAATGACCTTCACCAAACTACTATGAAGTGCTTACGAGCGATCTACAATTAAACTCACAAAATAAAATCTATATGCCCGTAAGGACATAGTATCCATTAGATCTAAATAATCTACAGAATGAGAGATTTAGATAAGTAAATCAACAGTGGTCATCTAAACCCCTTGTAATGTAAAATCACTTAAACCTAGCAATCTACCATACAAAAACTACTAAAAGATATGCTAGATACATTAGGAAACACATGCTTCTAGCGTCTCATCATCATCCAGTCTATGTAATATGGAACTCATTCCTTTTTCTGTAGTCAATTTGTAATGTTTGTGTGATTGATATTTTTTTCCTTGAGAAAAGCAGGTGTAGTATATCTCCTTAACTACACATTCACATGTCCTACGTGTTGTTTTTCTGATGCTAGATCTTACGTTTTGTTTTTCTGATGCTAGATCTTCTTGCATTCGAATGTTGTTGATAAAAAAAAATTAAATTCTTCCCGAGATGTTGTAATTCCTTTCAAGTGGTCATAGATATCCACATCTTTGATTCAGTACTCATCCCTGCTAATCAAAAGGAAGTCATTTAGCATGAAAAGAACTTCACAATTACACTGATCACCATCAATCTTGATTCCTATGTCAGAAATAGATTTTTTCAAGAATGATATTAGTTTTTGATTTTGCTATAATGATATTATCAGTGGATAATATATAAAAATCTATAGAATTATATCAAACATCATCTGTAATATTTTACTCATGAATGAAGATGATAATTAAGTGTAATGTGTTGTCTATGTGATCTATTTTTAATTTTAATTTGGTGCTAAATATTAATGGTGAATTCTTAATGATCAAAACAAAAACAAAACAAAACAGGAGCATCATTGAGATTTATTCAATCAATAAACAATTTTCAAACATTACATGTATAATTTTCATGCATTAATAGAGAAATAAACAATATCACAAATTTCAACACAGTGATGTACAAACAACAATCGGTTTGATCATCATCAATTCAACACAAACAACAATCATTTCGACTATCATCAACTCAATGAAACAAAAACTATAGCTATGAACATCAATTGTGTACAACAACCACACGGATATGGAATTAGGGTTTTTTACATTTATTTGTACAATTATGTATTCTTCTTCCTTAAATAACGCATCTTTAAGATCGGGTTTCCCGTAACCTTTGAAATTGGAGATTTGCATGTTTTCAATTGGAATGTACTGTATTTTTAGTAGAAGAGTAGATTAATAACAAGAATAATCAACAAATTTAAGATCAATGTCATGACAAAATCATTTTGCGGTCAATTTTCCAGCTTTGGTCGGATTTGCAATCGTGCCCAATTCGTTGTTAATCATCATGATTGCAACAACTTCCTGACTTTGTTTCATTGATTGATTCATAATCACGGATTTTGGGGAATAGGAGATCGAGTTGGAGATGAAGAAATCTGGGAAATGTTTTTCAATTTTGTTTCAACCAAGGAAAATGGATAAGGCTTGATAGATCTTTCCACAATAGTTCTATCTTTCTCAGCAAAGATATGGTGGAAACTCCATATGGGAGTTTCAACTTGGTTCTACTATTTAGGGCATTCCATTCTATCTTAGAGAGGCTGAAATATTATTGGAAATTAACAGCATCTTCTAAACTTAGACTTTCTATTCAAGTTAACTTGCCAATGATCATTACATGAAAGTTATGGAAGGCAAAAATCGTTTGATTAAGGAGAATAAGAACTTTAACACTGGTGTTATTTGGGCTAGAGTACGAGAAATCTCCCTAACAATTTTCTCAGTTCATAACAATCTACAATTTACTTCTTCTGATAATGTTTTCTGTTTATATGGTCTGATCTCAAACATGATCAAGAAAACAAGAGTGAAAACCACTACAATCACATGGGAAAACCCCAAGAATTGATTAAAAGTTAATTGTAATGCCTCTTATGTCGATGCATCTGCAGGTCTTGGAGTTTTAGAAAGAACTATCTCAAGGGCTCTGATTCATGATATATCTAGATCTGTAGATCATTTGGTTTTATCTCCTCTTCAAGCTGAATTGTTGGCTATCTTTGTAGGTATGATTTGGGCTGTTGATTTGAGGACCGCAGTAACAATTGAATTAGACTCAAAGCAAGTTGTTAATATCCTCAACAGAACTTCCAAACCGCCATGGGAACTGATTCACATGATAAGAAAAATCAAAGCAATTCAAGATGGCAATTCATTCAAATTTTCTCGTGTGATTAGAGAGGCCAATCAACCAGCAGAATTCTTAGCAAAGCTTGCAAACAAGAAGAAGCAACCCTTGGACTTTGACGAAATCAAGAGATCAACAAACTTTCAACTGATGCTATGAAGGAATCTTCTCTTCCCCCATTTTAGAAAGGTTAAAACAGATTGCTGATCCAAATAGGAAGCACTTAGAAGCTTTTTAGATTCTTGGCATGGTTGTAAGTGTAAGAACCGTCTGGCCATTCTTAATTTAACACAGGGGTGAAGGATTTTTGAAATAGAAACCTGGTTCTTTTCTTCTATAATCTATTAAAAGCTAGATACTGTCTTGTAAAACTCATTATGGTCAACGTTATTGGCCTTTTGTAAATCCCATTAGGGATTTTTGTTGGTTTTGGGGATCCAATAAATAACCCCACCTCATCGACACGAGGCTTTAAATTAAGGGAAAAAATGTCCTCGTATTTTTGGGCATCTTTTAAAATATTCACCAAAAATTAAATATTTATGTTGTAGCCCCAAAAAACAGTAGGAAATGGATTTATTAGGGTTTGGTCTAACGGTTAGATGGTATAATAGGAGACTTTCTCCAAATTGAAGGGTTATTTTGTTTCTCAAATTTTGAATACTCCCTTTGACCCATTTCAAGTTGCAATTTAACTATTCATTTAGTCAAAACTTCTTAACTTTGACCAAAATTTAATTGGTGTATAAGTATAAATACCACTGAGTGTTTCTATGTTAGATTCGTTATAACATATATTTTCATAATATCAACTTTTAATAAGTTTTAGTTGTTCTTAATGAAAGATAGTAAGAATAAACATTTTTTGAATCAATTGATGAAAGTCAAAGTGTGTAGATTGAAATGAGACAGAGAATATAATATTTTAGTATGTTTGTTTCTCGAATCGTGTTCCTTTTCTGTGCAAATGAGTTTTTTGAACTCTTTCTAAGCGCTTTGTATTTGGTACTTCATGTTGATAGTAGATGAATTGAAAGTGATAATATAAATATGAAAGATGAGTTTTAAGGATTGAATTTTTGTTTAATATATTAATTGGGTTAGAAAGTTGTGTTTAACACATCAACTTTCAGATTTGAGGAAATGAATTAATCAATGTGAAAGCAAATACACATTCTAAGTGCTTTCTTTCTGGTTCTTTATGTTGATAGGTGATGAATTGAAAGTGATAATATAAATATGAAAGATGAGATTAAGGATTGAATTTTTGTTTAATATATTAATCGGGTAAGAAAGTTGTGTTTAACCCATCAACTTTTAGATTTGAGGAATGAATTTGTCAATGTGAAAGAAAATACACATTCTAAGTGCTTTGTATTTTTGGAGTAAAAGTTGTAATACTGTATTCTAATGGGACGCTATAACCTATCTTGGATGATTGTGGTAAAAGTTTTCTTGGATATCAATGTGAGTCGCGTTACAGACGCTTTTCTCAAAGAGTAATTCGACTCAATTATAGACTTGGGTTACACGAATTCATTTCAAAGATAAAACAATCAAGTAACCTTCCTGTTCTAGGCTTGAATAAGGAGAATAATTTTGATTAACTCTTTTCTGGTTGCTACATATGTTTGAGAAATTCTAAAAATTTCACTTGTGTTTTGTGTTTCTATTTGTTGTGTTTTCTGTGTTCTTCCGTGTAATTATAACAATGTATGCAAATGCATGTATTTATGGGAAACAAATGTCGTGAAAAGACACAACACATCTTTCTACTCTAAACCATGTAGCTATCAGAATTATTGTGAACAAATTCTGAAACGACACAACCTTTCCTCATTCTGGAACAAATCATGTTAGTCATCATCAATACAATTAATCCTTATCCTATCAACTGTAAACTCGTAGATAATTTATATAATTGTGCACCCCACACCAACAAATTTGTTTTAACGTCCCGAATTCACAACTACTCGAATCCAATTATACTTAAAATAACTTGTGTTTATAAAACACCAACAATCCTCCCCCATTTAATTATTATACTTGATTCAGAAAATCCAACAACCAAACCAAACAAGTGCATAAACGAAAATATCTTGAAGATTGAATTTTTGCCTTAGTGAATTACACATCCCAAATATTCAAGAATCGGGGTGTCTCTAAAGATTGAACCCTTCAACCCATTTGAACACTTGAAGATAATCAACACACAAATTCAAATACAACTCAGAAGTTTAAAACCGATACTATACAAGTCACACGTCCCTATCCATTCATGAGTGCACACAAAGCAAAGCTCGAGCTTATTGAAGCGGCTACACTTCATACATCATATAGATGAATCTCTTTTATCATACACCTGCAAATGTACTTTGTCAAAGGATCCATTAAAAAGTTTAAACTTCAATCTAACTTTCATGCAGGTCTAAACATTTTACTTTCGGGATATAAAATCATTTGTTTCAATCCCAAACAATAGACCTTCCACATTCAATTTTACTTTAACGTCGTATTAGAGCAAAGCTGGGTATCCAAATATTAAATATTTAAATAGGCCTTAAAATCATTCCAATCACTGACTTGTTTATCAAGTTCCTAACTAGTCACTTCATCAAGTGTTCAGCTAGATTACGTTGATATCTTACAAAATCAACTGAAATCATACCATGAGTTATTAACTCATGATTCATGCTATGCCTAGCACCCAACTATTTAAATTTTACATTATACACTTCGCTAATCCTTAGCCACCTAACGGCTTAGGCCACAATAGAATTTCATATACCAAATTCCTTAACCATTCTGCTTCTTTACCAGTAGTTTACATAACCATTTCTTTCATCATACAATTTCAGATTTCTTATTCCATGCATTTGCAAGAACCTTGAACATTAAAACATGCATCATATCCTTCAAAATTCAAATTAAAACTTATACTTAAAAGTACTTATCTCTTTAATGTCCCTTGATTCTTCTTCTCCACAAATATCGTCATTTCAGTTATACTAATTAAAATGCATATTCTTTGAATTAAGAGGATTTTAAACACTCTCAATTCAAGTATGGTTTATAAACCGAGATTTTAGGATCCAAAACCAAACTCTTCTAGGATTTTCTAGAATCGCAGGTTTTCACAAACCTTTTATACATCGACAGAATTAGATTTTCTCAAAATCATCATTCTATTCCGAAGAAGTAACTAGTACATCCTTGCATAGTTAAACCAACTCATGCTTCAGATTAATCATTATTATTCATAGAATCAAAACCCATCCATATTTTAAATCTTTCATATTGAACACGCATGCTCTCAATTTTCACATTTTCATGCGATAAAGGTAATGCCCAACTATTATACTATAATAGCTCATAAAATCATAATAACTTTCCAATTAGCAATTAACATCAGAAATTCATTTGTAAACTAAATTTACTTCCGTTCCTTAACGAGAAAACTAACGCTTCAAAGAAAATTAATTCCCTTGTCAAGAGTTGACCATCTCTTTTTGATAAAGAAAACACATACAATTTGATCAATTAACACGAATTAACCAATCCGCACCCACAACATTCATTTACACATGAAAGTCTATCTACTAGACTCTGAACAGAGTTTTAGACCTTATCATCCTCTACAAAATAAAACAAGTTTCTCAGCACCATCCCTTTCAGGCAATAACGGTCATTAACGGTCACATTCATGGCGGAGACGCCGCCCCGGCAGGG
>JAULKM010047505.1:0-12885 GCA_032355605.1 Rubia tinctorum
TGATCATCATGCTCCAACTTGAGGGAGGGTGATAAGGAAATAGAAATCCTTTCCCTTGTAGGGGAAGGTCATAAATGTTAGTTATCTTATAGAATTAGTTTCCTTATAGAATTAGTTATAAATTATTATTTCCTTATAGACTTAGAATTCTATTCTCGTTAGACTTTAGTTTGTTGTAGTCCTATATATTGAAACCCTCATCACCAGTAATAAAGTCTATTATATTATCACGTGACAACGTGGAAACACTCTATGACCCATGTCATATCAAATTAGAGGGGATCCACACATCGGTCCAATAAACTCAACTCGGGCCCAAGTCCGAGTACTTGGCTCTGATACCATGTTGAATTTCAACGTACATTGGGTTTCTATCTTAAAACCAGTTGATACTAAATGAATGTGAACCGAGAACTTATATGTTAGTCATTTAGTTGTTAAGAGAAATTTATATCAATATTTTAGAATCTGATTTAAGACTAACTATAGTTATATATGGTGAGTTGGTTAGTCGGTATAAAACAAAATTGTGTGATCCCTGTATAGTTTTTGAGTCGGTCTAAAACACCATGCCCGACTCAATCGGTCACTCTAACATATAAAATGAGTCAAATGACCCCGTCTAACGGTTACTCTATAAAAAAATAAGACTTTTAGACCGACTAACTATTATACGAGTTATTTTATAATTGATGTCACTAACTGAGTGATTTGCTACGTATTTGTTTTTATTTATTGCAACAAGATTTTTATAATTTTGAAAAACTTCTAAAACCTTGTTACAATATATAAAATTAAAAATTTAATCTTACGACTTATTGAAATAATATTTTTCATGATTAATCAAATTGTTAGTTGATGACTTTCTCAAATTAAAATTATTAGCTGAGCATAATTAAAATAATCTGGATACCCCATTTCAATACCTTTGGATGAGATCCACCGGTATGAGCTTTATTTGCACCGGAAGAAAGGTTCGTACGCATAAAATGAGGGGTTAAAATGCAAAAAACAAAACAAAATAAAATGGTACGCAATGATAGCTTGAGAGTTAATTAAGAGACGTTGTCGGTGGTGCCGGGACGACTGCATGTACCATGTGATTTTGAATTGCCCTCTTTCTTTTTCTATAATATTCTATATATTGCAGTCTTAATGCCCTTGTGCTAACTTGACACTTAACACTATCACTTAATTGATTTGTCCATTATTTAAATTCTAATAGTCACACCAACCCACATATATAAGTGATCAATTAGGAATCTTCTATAATGCTTTTGTGTAATATATAACATAGCAAAATGGGCTATAGACTATATTCCAGTTACAAAAGTCTTGTTAAAAAATATAACTGCTATCAGATGATTTTCCAAATCATATTGACTTGTACCCAGGGGAGGATCTATCTAGTAGCATGGGTAGTAAAAAAATAGGGGTTATTAGTATTTGGTTACGCCATGTAAAAATAATAATTTATCATTAATATTATATATATATATATAGTTACCCCATTGAAAATTTTCTGGATTCGCCCAAGTTTCCACTTTGCCTTTGCGTCCTTCTTATTTTGCAATGAGTTTTTCTACATTTATGAAAATGGAAACTCGGGTTTTTGCTGTTTGCGGACGATATTCTGCTCATAGACCTATCGCGCGGGATAGGCCGAACCACAAAAAATGGAGGAAGCAAAAGAATTTAAGTGTTTCAAAATTAGGCGAAGTTTCGAAAATGATCGCCTTTTCATATGGACGGGGAGGAATTAGTGTCATAGAAATGTAAAATATTTTAGTTGGAATCTTTAAAATTTATTATGCAAAATAGTTTTACGTTTGTGACCCGATTAATGTAACTCGAAAATTTTATCTTGATTTCTTCTAATTTGCAGTTTAATCCTTGGTATTTCCATAACTTATGAAAAAATTAATTTTCAAGATACGGACTCTCAGAATTAATATGATTAAAATGGAAAGAAGCATTGGCACTTCAAAAATAGTAAATAGGAATTGGAGAATGATTATAAAAAAGTCTAGATTTATAAATATTTAGAATCATAAATGATAATGGAGAAAATGACAAAGATGGTCAGAGTGTCGGTTTGTTGCATTCTAAAGAACTAATGAAGAAGTATACCACCTAAACTGTGTCCTTGTAAACTACGGTTGAATTGAAAGAAAAATTTATAAAATAATTATATTATCAGTGATATTTTAAGATTAGAGTGTGGACGACATAAACTAATAAAAATTAAAATAGTGAAAATGAGAATGTTAAAAGTGAATGTATGGGCATTAGGTTAGGTAGAATCTGTTACTAGAAACAAAGTTGGAGAGTGACACCAATATATATAAGAGACATGGAAGCGTGCTTGAGTGTGTAGGGACAGTAAACTTGATGGATTCCTTTGGTATCGAAGTGAGCACGAATCAGATTGTCGAGGAATACAGAACCAACATTACTCACAAACACCTTAAAACTTATTTTAACGAAAGTTTCAAATTTCAAGTAAACATTAACAAAATCAAATTTATGACAAAGAGGTTATAGCTACATAAATCTTGAATGATAATCCACAAAAAGAGCATAATAAGCAAAACCATATCTAGATAAAACAAGTGTTGGATTCCACAAATCACAATGAATCAAATTCAAAACATACTTAACTCGGTCAGGGTTCTCAATAAAAGATAGTTTATTACATTTTACCATAACACACAGGGAGCGGGCATTAGGTGTCGGCAATAAAGGAGAAACAGACAAACCTCCAGATTTAACTAATAAAGAAATAGCGTTATTAATCACATGCCCCAATTGCGCATGCAACAACTCAAAAGATCCTGATTTTTATCCTGCTTAATCAAATAAACTAACGCCTATTCACCTCGATCCAGCACATGTAAGCCATTTTCAATGTGTCCTCTGCCCACGACTGTCTTGGTTACTATGTGCTGAATAATAAAAGAACGATCATCAAACGTGATTAGGAAAAAAATCCCTAGTAATCTTACAATAGATAATAATTTTTTGGTAATATGAAGAACAACCAAGACATCAAACAAATGCAAAGATGGTGTAAGTTGTGAATCACCAATAGCAGAAATAAAGATAGTATTGCCATTACCAACATAAATACAAGCATTACCAGTATGAGGTGTGACATTATCAAGAGTTGAGATAGAGGAGCTCATGTAATTCGAAGCCCTTGAATCAGTATACCAGTCAGAAGTGACATCCGTTGGCTAAATCTGCAAAGAGCATTGTAACTGTTGCAGAAGATGAGTGGACTCAAAGAGGCAAAGCATCATGACCTATTTCACAACACCACTGGCATTGAAGACTGCAACCACGACCACCTGAAGACTGACAAGAACTGGCTGCCACAATCGGTGTGTGCACCAAATGCGCTATTTTCATGAGTGACTAATAGGGGGCAAATCTGAAGTAGCAAACGCGATTGGATCAGAAGTTGACCCCTACTGAACAGTATTTCCACATAAATTATTCAATAATGCCTCATGGTTTTTTATGCAAGCACAAGTATGTATTATTATCTATGATGATCTCGGGTCCTAAGCAACCCAGTAACAACATAGATGTATACCTTGCACCTCTAGTGGATGATTTGTTGACCTTGTTCAATGATAGTGTGCGCACATACGATAGAAGTGTGGGGGAATCTTCCCCATTGAAGGCTTTGTTGTTTTGTACAATAAATTATTTTCCTGCATATGGAAACTTGTCGGGTTACTCGGTTGAAGGTCACTATGCATGTCTAGCATGTGAGAGGGAAACAACATTTTGTCAATTAAAACATGGATGTATGACTGCATATCTAAGCCATATGCGATTTCTTCCGAAGGGACACCCATGGCGACCGGCAAAGAAGTAGTTCAATGGTGAAGTTGAGCATAGAGGGCCCCCTTTCAATTGAAAGGTGTTAAAATTTTTGAAAAAGTAAGAGGATTTCCAAATGATTTTGGTAAGGGAAAGCAAAAGGCCGCTTGTGAGGGAAGTTGGAAGAAGTGCCCAATTTTTTTAGACTCCTTTATTGGAAGCATTTGAAAGTTAGACATTATCTTGATGTTATGCACATTGAGAAGAACGTTTGCAATTATTTGGTGGGGACATTGTTGAATACCCCTGGTAAAATGAAGGATGGGTTGAAGGCTCGATTTGACTTGGTCGAAATGGGTATTAAGAAAGATTTGGGCCCAGTTGGAAATGATGATGATTGTTATCTCTCTCCTGCTTGCTATTCCATGTCCTGGTTGGAGAAGAAGTTGTATTTTGATACCCTTAGTGGTGTGAAAGGGTCGCCGACCTACTCATCCAATATAATTTCATGCATTTCTCTCGTTGAGTTGAAGTTGGCAGGTTTAAAATCACATGATTGTCACAATTTGATGCAAGAATTGAATACCATTGCAATTAGGCCTGCTTTACCATCTCATGTAAGATTGTGTATCACGAAGCTTTTCTTGTTCTTCAAGTCGATATGTTTGAAAACCATTATCGCTTCCAAGCTTGACCATCTGCAGGCAATGATAGTTGAAGTGTTTTGTCGGAAAGAGATGTACTTCCCTCCCTCATTATTCGACATCATGGTCCACTTGATTTTTCATTTAGTAAGAGAGATAAAGTTCTGTGGGCCGGTATTCCTTCAACGATGTACCCTTTAGAGAGGAATATGAAAATTTTTAAACATTTTATGAAGAACCATTATAGAGCCCATGCTAGCATCATTCAGCATTATGTGGCAGAAGCGGTGATTGAATTTTATACATAATATATAAAAGAAGTTAATTTTATTGGCGTTCAGAGATCTAGGCACGAAGGGCGGCTAGGGGGATAAGGGGTGTGACAAGGTAAGCTGTTAAACCCAAGTGCAGAGGATTTATGTACATTTCACCTTTATGTTCTTCATAACCACGAGGATGTGGTCCCCATACATCGAGATCCGCACGGAGGATATTAGGGTTATGCATCCAAAGTTCAACGAAGCACATGTTCTACAACAACACACAACTACGTTTGCTTCATGGCTTCGCGGACTTGTGGAGAACGGTAATCATCCCAGGAAGGTGAAATAATTGGCATGAAGACCGCCAGGCACAGTTCTATCATACGGAGCTTATGATATTAATGGATTTACTTTTGGGATAAAATCAATTAATGATAAGAGTGTATCACAGAACAGTGGTGTGACTCTTGTTTCTGAGGCTTTGCATGTTGCGAACGCTTCTGATGACAATCCCATGTACGTTTAAACTTGCTATTTCGGAACCATTATTGATATCTGGGAACTTGATTATGTGAAAATGTGTGTCCCCATGTTTAAATGTCAATGGGTTGATGTGAACAATGGGTAAGGAACCGAGGACCAGGGTTTCACACCTGCTGATTGTAGCCGAGTTAGTTGGGGGGATAACCCGTTTATATTGGCATCACAAGCGCATCAAGTGTTTTACATCAAGGATTTAGTTGACCCTAGATGGGAGGTTGTTATCGAAGGTAAGAGAGCTTTCATTGAGGAGTTTGAACGTGAAAATATGATTGGTTTTGGTAGATAAAATGAAACATGATCGGACGACATTGATATGTTGCTTGCGAAAGACAATTTGATTTTGCGTGGATATCTAGGTTGTAGCAGCCACAATGAAGGCATTTGGGTTGATGGCGGGGGAAAGATGACCAAGAGAAGATGAAAGCGCAAAAAACAGTTGAAGAAACCAAAACACTAGCTATCATGGTGTCCTATTTGCTTTTAATAGGTGATTTTGGAAGATGGCATGAAGCTTGGAGGCACTTCCGACAGAGGAACTCCTTCGGTTACAATGGTCAAAGCAAGTTTTGGCCTTATTGTTCATTAACATGGTAAGTTTTAGCCTTATTTTATGTCATTGTGATGTTTGGAATCTCAAAGAATACATTAATATTTTTGTTGAAAATAATAAATTTTGAAGATAAAATGGAAAGGAAATATCGAATCAAATGCGAATATTTCATAAACAACCGTCAAACATAACAGTTTTAAATTGCAAATATCCAACAACAAGTTAAATGTCAAAAGGATAAAATAGCAACATCATGTGATTCAATATAGTCAAATTATATTATAATCATAGAGAATTGGATTGCTTAAGTCCTAATTGGAGCTCATAGGCCCGTTGACTGCGATCGAGCTTCTATATGTGCTTCCTCAGCCACGAAATTTCCCATCGGACACATCTATGGCAAGCTTTAAAGCCCCTAAGAAAGTTTGAGTCGGACTCCTCTTCAACTTCCTCTAAAGCACACAAAACACAATACGTTAAACACATTTCAAAACAATCTAATTTATCAACATATTTATATCAAACACACTAACGTTCTTCAATTCTAGGCATCTTATTGGCCTCACCCACATCAAGAGGCTTTTGAACCCATTTGTGATCAAATAACACCCACCTCTTCTTTGTGAAATATACCTTGCTAAACCATTTTCACGGTTTCTCCACCCAACGTAATGACATCCCATTGACATCCTTGAACAACAATGTGATTAAGCTCCCATGTGGGAGTTTTTTATCACCCTCTTAAACGTTATGACATACGACATATGCTTGAATATACTCGCGCCATGATTAATCCTCCTACCCTCAATGATGTGGTAAAATAGCATGAGCATTGCATAAGTAGGCTCAGTAACGTGGCCGAATGAGGGTACAATACTCCTAGCAATCATTTCGTATTCGATCTGTTGGTCTATTGTGAGATGGGGTAGGTAAAAACTCTCGTTCTTCCCTAGGTTGGTCGGATCACGTTGAAAATATCTAACACCACATGCAATGGGATCAACATATGGGTAGTCACTTTGGAGAGACCAACAATCCCTATGGTATAGATCATCTAAAAGGCTTTCTATGTTTTGAGGAAATATGTCATCAAGGACCTTTGTATGGGCATTCCAAATGCTCGTTAATAACCCATGGACTTATGTTAATCTCAAACCCATTCACCTTAGTCTTACAACCCCCCCCAATCAACCTCATGCAAATTGCTATAAAATTGACAAACTTCATCAAAATGGATGGTTCATTCAATGTCAATAACCTAATGACATGCTGGTCTTGAAATTTAAGCATGCGATCAGCTAAACCAATATTGTGTTAAACATTCAAATACAAAATATATGAATCTAATGATTTACCATCCTCACGAAGCACATTATACCTAGATTAATCTTGATCAAATACAAACCTTGCCATTTTAAAATTGGAGTTTCTCCCTCGACTAGCATTGGTTGATTTAGAACGTCGACCACCACCCTGTTTACCTTGGTTTGATGTTTCCATAGCTTGTTAGTGCTGGATTAAAGTGGTTGTGAGAAGTTGTGTTTTTGCAGAAGGGATTTTCAGCGTTGTAAGTGAGAGGCAGATTGTTAGGTTTTGAGAATTGGGAATCTCTGAATTCCAAAATCAACTTTTATATATAGCCCACACGTGTTTCGAATCCGGAACTCAGCCATGATATATTATTGAAGAGCCAATTTGAGAGTTCCGATTGAGGAACTATTTTTGGATTAGGAAGAAAACAGGCGTCATTCTACCCGTGTAGTTTCGAAATGAGCACATGATTTTGGAATTGGTAGTTCCAAATCTGGAACTATCTCGGCTAATTATACGAATATAAGTGAAATTTTTAAACAAAATGTAATTCGATTTCCAAATGCTAGACACCATCGGATCACAATGCATCATCATATAGTCAATGTGTCCCCCCAACAGTCCGATTGGGGAACTTCTTCGGATCTAAAAAACAACTGAGCAAAAAAGTTCCGATTGAGGAACTTCTTCGACATAGATGGAAAGAAATCCAAATGGAGAGTCTTTCATACGGTTTATGTTACTAGTATATAGATAATATAACTATTGTTTTTGTAAACAAAACTATACGATGAACAAAAAATTGCATAATATGTAATCAAGAAGCCTTCGATGTTATTAAAAAACATAATCAAATCATTCATAGCATACAAACAATAAATTTGTTCTAAAAATGTGTTATTATTGTCTCTAATAGAAAAGCATCGGCTATAGCTATCATCAGGAAACATGGATGCAAGTTCCAGGTTATTCTCCCATTCAGCGAGCCCCTCCTCACCCTTATCCTCAATCTCAGTATCAGTAAACTCTGGGTCAAAGTTGGGAATTTTCTCTTCATCGCTAAGCTCAAATTGTAGACTGGTGGATTTTTATGAATTTGGCATGCCGAGATTCCACTGTTTCCATCTCCTTATTTGCTTTTCTAACGGCTGAACAGATGCAATCTAGGTGTCAGCTCACGGTACTCTTCCATCCGTGGCCCCCACCTATGAACAATAGAAATAGAAATTGGATTATAAACATTAAGGTGATTCATATGTTTCTGGAAAATATTTAATTGTTACAATGTAATTCACTTACGAGAAGTAGATGTCTCAGCCCCGTCAAGTGTAGTTTCCCTTCCTCTCTTTGCCAACTTTGCCATTGTGTCGTGGACCACCTTGATCTGCCACTTGTCTTCATGACCCAAATCTAGCTGCTTGTGCTAGAACCAAGACTCAGCACAATATTCAAGACTCAATGGATGATCTACTGGGACCACACCAAACCACCTTAGCAATGCAATTATCAACCCCTCGTATGGCAGATCTTCCCCACTGCCGCCGCCTTGAACATGTAGCAAACTATAGTGTATCCCGGGTTAATTGGGATTCCCTCAATGATGTAGTAAAACAATATTAGGTTTCCTATAGTTGGCTCACATGTGTGGCCCCCTGATAGCAAGACGTTCATACAAATCCACTTATAAACTATCTGCTACTCGGTAGACTTCCCCACATCATAACGCTTAGTCGGACCCTCCCCGGGCTCATCCATTTGAAAGTACTTCCTAGTAATTTCTACTAGGCACATAGGGGTTGCCTCGGTAACATCTGGCCAACTCTTCTGATGAAAATCTCTACGGAATCATCAGGGTTATGGGGTGGGGTTATTATAAGGGCAACCTAAAAAATGTTTATAGTATATTTTTTTATCGTCACATTAACTCCATTAACCCAGGTTAAATCCTTATTATTGAAATTATTCCCTAGATTAGCATGAAATTGCACCACCTCATCATTGTGTACCCTATCCTCTGAGGTTAATAATTTCTTCAAATGTTGGCTAAGAAAGTATCGTTCCTCACATTTTCACTAGGTACTACCTTAGGGTTCGTACACTTTCAAATTTTAAGAAAATTGGCATACCTAGCTTTTGCCAATTCATAGAAAAACCTCGGTGTTTTCCCAATTCCTATAACTGGGTTGTGGCTCCTCGCAAAAGCGTTCCCAATGTTGCTAGTCTTCCTTCTATCACGGCTACACGACATGATTGATGAGAAAAATGGTTTCCTTGATTTACAATTTCGGGTGTGTATGGGGTGGTTAGGGTTCTTGGCATTTTTTTTGAAATGGGGATTCTAATCTCGTTTCTGATTTCCTCCCTATATACTTGCTATAGTTCTGAATCAGGAATTGCTTCCAAGGGTATAGTTACTGGATCTGAAGTAGTTCTGAATGAGGAACAGACACAGTTCAAGTTCAGAACTGAAGTCAGACGAGGTCAAATAGCGGATCATTAAAGGCAATTTCAAAGAAGACATTAAATGTCTTTTAGGGCGCAAGTCCCCCCCCCCATTTTCCCACTCAAAACTCCAACCCAAACCCTTCTTTATCTCAAAAAAAAATCCTCAAATATTCCAACAAACCCATGCTTAAATTCTAACCACATCAAACCCTCGGTATGAATGGAGTGCAAGCACATATCCAGATATTGTCATGGATGGTGGATTTAGGGCTTGGTTTTTGTAGTCACACATTGGAGCTAGCTTAGGATAATAATCATACATCCATAAGAGAATATTGGATAGTTATTTCTATCTTCAATCATTCAAAACTGTGGTAGACTATATATTTAAGAGGTTTGTTGTTTTGATGAGAAAAATTGTGTTTCTCGTCATATTTTTAGCATAATAATGTATCAATTCACTTAATTAAAATTATTTTCACTCAAATAAATAATTATTTGATATTTCTTCGCGTATCGCGTGCTACAAGATGGGCTTTGTAATGATTGACAGAGCCATCAAAACTATGTTTGATTCGATAGACCCATTTTGAGCCAACCACATTAACACCAGTGGGCCGGGGTACAAGATCCCAAGTGTGTTGCTGTCGAAGAGCAGACATATCATCATCCATAGTCATGACCCACTTAAGGTCATTAAGAGCAGAAAGAAATCCATGGGGTTCAGTTTCAACCAAAATGAATTGGTGAGAACATAGTCTGGAAAGGAACGGCGTCAAACATGGCCAGTACGAGAATGAGTCTCTATAGGATGAGTAGGACATGGGGTTGAAGGCAAAGTTGTAGACAATGGCAAGGTAGATGAATGTATGGGCGAGGTAGGCTGAGAGGTAGCAGAAGTAGAGCTAGGAGAGGTAGCAGGATCAAGCCTATGAGAGGTAGGCGGAGCAGATCTAGGAGAAGTATGAGGAGTAGGCAAGTTTGGTAATGGATACAATCGACAAGAAGTGACATCAGTAGAACGAGTGGAGGAAAGAGGCTCCACATGAGAGTCAGAGTCCAAAAAGATGGAGAAAAAGGGAGAGGTAGAGGGACCGCCATCATAAGGAAACAAATGCTCATCAAAGCGAGCATGTCGTGTAACATAAACCCTATGAGTAGAAGGATCCAGACATCTGAAGCCCTTGTTCTACAAATTGTATCCCAAGAAGACACAAGGAGAGCTCCAAATAGCTAGTTTATGTTTTGAGAATGGACGAAGAAAAGGATAGATCCGACAACCAAAAGAATGAAAATTGGCGTAGTCAGGATTTCATCCATAGACAAGAGAAAATGGAGAGTTCCCATTAAGTATAGGAGTGGGAAGTCGATTAATGGGGTAGACGGACGTAGAGAAAGCCTCATTCCAAAAAGGCAGAGGAAGGTGAGAGTAAAATAACATAGATAGAGTTATTTCAATGATGTGGCGATGTGTCCTTTCAGTGCAATCATTTTGTTTGCGCGTAGATGGACAGGAGATCCGATGATGAATGCCATGGACAGAAAAGTGAGAACGAGGTCAATTGTTGGTGAACTCAATGCCGCCATAGCTCTAAAAAACTTTAATGGAGCATCCGAATTAATTTTCCACAAGCCGTTGGAAGGCAATGAAGACATCAAAGAAGTCTGACTTATGACGTAAAGGATAACACCAAGTCAAGTGTGAAAAATCATCAATAAACATGGCATAGTAGGAAAACCCAGATTCAGTAAGGACATGCGTAGACCCTCACAAGTCACGATGAATCGAAGACAATAAAGAATCTGCTCTTTTCCAGTTTTCAACAAAAGAAAGATGTTTACGTTTAGCATTTTCACATGAATCACATATTGAAGGCTTAGGTAACAAAGAGGTAACAGAAAGTTAACCCTGCTTATTCAACATAGAGATAACGGAATAAGAACTATGTCCCAATCTTGCATGCCACAGTTCAAATGAAGCCTGGTTCTTGTTTGACTGAATGTAAGTCACAAGAGCAGCACCACTTTTGTCAAGAACATACAAACCATCCTCACATCGGCTTTGTGAGCCGATTCCGAATCTAAAAAGATTTATGATCAAAGCATATGATAACATTTAATTCCTTCGTCAATTTACTAATCAAGAGAATATTTTTGTTGATAGACAGAACCACCAAAATATCATGCAAGGATAATGCTCTATTAAAATGGCAAGAGCCAGTATGAGTAATATGTAAAGAATGGTCATTCTCAGCAATAACAAAATTATTACAAGAATAAGGCGCAACGTTGTCCAGGACATAAATACATGCAACAAGATAATTGGTGGCTCCAGAATCAAGATACTAGTCTGAGGGTGTTGTACGTGGCTCCTCAAGAGACATATTGGAATGGAATGCGTCAGCCAATTGTGCAAAGTCTATAGATCGATTCACAAAATTAAGCTTGTGAAAATTAGCGGCAGTATGTCCAAATTTACTACACCATTGACATTTTGGAGTCCTGCAACGACCACGACCACCATTGGAAGGGCCGGAAGCACCAGACCAATCAGAGGAAAAACTGCCAGGACACAGGCCACTGCCGCCGCTACATGTGGAAGTGCACGTGCCACACAATGACACGTGCTGCCCACACGACGACGCGTGATGCCCACACACCTGGGTACTGTAGGAAGATCAAAAGCACCGGATGTGCCTAAGACGGTTTGCTATAGAAATTCATGGCTTATGGCACGCGCCACCACTTTGGCATAACTCGACAACGGATTCTGCGCAAGTTGGATACTGGAGAATTGCAGAAAATCTGGACCGAGGGCACGGAGAAACCAGAGAACACAATCTTTATTCTCGATGGAAGAATTAAGGCTCGCCAATTTGTCAAGAAGATCTTTGAAGCGATGATGAAGGTCTGCAACTGAACCGGTGCCGCGCCGAAGAGAGAGGAGTTGATCGCGAAGTTGCAACTCATTGCTCAAAGAAGAACTCTGAAAATTGGAGTAGAGACGGTCCCAAATGTCTTTTGAGGAAGAACAACCTATTGTCTAAGGCATAATGTCACCCGATAGAGTTGATCGGAGAAGGCTTTGAAGCCTCTGGTCTTGGGCAAGCCAGGACGCATCAGTGGTGGAGTTGGAGCCGGACGACACCCAGCATTCACCACCAGCCTTAGAAACCTAAAAAATGTAGAAGATTGTAAATAGATATATGGAAAAGGTTATATTCATTCATCTTGTTGAGTTCCTTTTATACAGAAGAGTGCTAAACTAATAGATGAGATTTACACGTAAGAAATCCCT